>SJXP01003325.1:7350-22764 GCA_006408505.1 Damaliscus lunatus | reverse complement strand
TAAAAAATAAGATGGATTAAGAGTCTGTTGTGAAATTTCAGATTTTCAGGAGTATGAGATAACTTAGAGGAGAATTATATGTTTAAATAAAACAAGACGGGCAAATAATCCTATAAAGTGAAACAAGGCATTTTCTCACTGGTAAAGCTTTTTTTATTGATTGAAAAATGATAATCATCAACATATAGCTTTGTGTATTAAATGCTAAATTATTTTCAGTGCATCATTATCAGTGTGTTGGTGGACAAAGATTATTTCAGAATATATGGAGGTGGGACTTTCCTGGGGATTCCAGTGGTTAAAAATCCACCTTGCAATGCAGGGGACATGGGTTCAATTCCTGGTCAGTCAGGGGACTAATATCTCACATGCTGGGAAGCAACTAACCCCCGCGCCACAACTACTGAACCATGAGTTCTAAAACCTGAGCATCACAACTAGAGAGCCTTCATGCCACAACTAGAGAGCCCTCATGCTGCATGTTGCAAGTAAGACCCAGCACAGTCAAATAAATAAATAAATAAAATATTTAAAATAGGATATATGTGGTCTATAGACATTTATAAATAGCCTGAATATCAATAGAAGCAAGCTGGCTAGGTATACATCTTGGAGATTTTTTTTCATGAAATTTTTCTCTTCACTCCTTGAATCTATGAAATCTGAGCATAGAGAAAAAGGTAAATTTTATATTTTCTAGATTACTTTCAGTGTCTTTTGTTAATTTAGCTACTTCTCTTCAAGTAATTCCAAATGCCAGCTTCCATCTCCATCTCCTATATGTGTGTATGTAAAAAAAAAATGTACATATATATATATAATGCCAATAGTTCAAAAGCATTTTTTTTTTTGCATAGTGGTAACTTTATGTTAAAACAGAGTTCAAAGAAACCAGAGTAATAAATGGCTTTGAATAAGTGGCTTTCTCCAGTTTTTTAAGGACTCTCCACACTGTTCTCCATAGTGGCTGTACTAGTTTGCATTCCCACCAACAGTGTAAGAATGTTCCCTTTTCTCCACACCCTCTCCAGCATTTATTGCTTGTAGACTGCCTTATGACCCAGCAATCCCACTACTGGGCATACACACTGAGGAAACCAGAATTGAAAGAGACACATGTACCTCAGTGTTCATTGCAGCACTGTTTATAATAGCCAGGACATGGAAGCAACCTAGATGTCCATCAGCAGATGAATGGATAAGAAAGCTGTGGTACATATACACAATGGAGTATTACTCAGCCATTAAAAAGAACTCATTTGAATCAGTTCTAATGAGGTGGATGAAACTGGAGCCTATTATACAGAGTGAAGCAAGCCAGAAAGAAAAACATCAATACAGTACACTAATGCATATATATGGAATTTAGAAAGATGGTAATGATAACCCTGTATGCGAGACAGCAAAAGAGACACAGATGTATAGAAAAGGCTTTTGGACTCTGTGGGAGAGGAAAAGGGTGGGATGATTTGGGAGAATGGCATTGAAACATGTATAATATCATATATGAAACAAATTGCCCGTCTAGGTTAGATGCATGATACTGGATGCTTGGGGCTGGTGCACTGGGATGACCCAGTGGGATGGTATGGGGAGGGAGGTAGGAGGGGGGTTCAGGATTGGGAACACGTGTATACCTGTGGCAGATTCATGTTGATGTATGGCAGAAACAATACAATATTTTAAAGTAATTAACCTCCAATGAAAATAAATAAATTTATATTTTTAAAATGTAGCTTTCTGAAAGAATTCAGATATCTTTCTCATTTACAGAAGTGAAGTGGGAATGTGAAGTACAAGCTTCCTGCCAACCACAATGGGAGGTACACTTACTTTAATTTTATATATAGTTTATCCTATTTGAAAACACCCATTTCCCCACAAAGTAAAGAAAGATAAATTCTTACACTGCAATCTCATGATGAAAAATTGTATCATCAGTAAAGTAGATCCACCATTAAAAAAGAACATTTTATTTTTTTTAGCCCTTCTGTTTTTATTTTTTTAATATAAATTTATTGATTTTAGTTGGAGGCTAAAAAAAAAAGAATGTTTTAGGAAATCAACATTTATTTTAAAGGTTGTGAAATTTTTATACACATTGATGACCTGTCAGTGTTTCAGACAACTCATGGGAAATAATTTTGCAAAACATAATGGAAGAAGAACATTTTATTTCCATTTGGTTAGGAAGAAATTTTGTATTAGATTTTTACATTTAAACAAAGAGAATGTTAGAAATTATGCTGGCCAGTATCATCTAAGAATCTATAAATCATGCTTCAAAACCAAATTGCTGTATTTTTTTCCTGAAAACACTTCAATTTTTTTTTTTAAGTTGGGTAGTCAACAAATATTTATTGAGCAGCACTGAGTGTCCTCTGTTCTTGCTCCCTTCATTTATTCACTCAAATTTAAATATTTTCTGATTGCCTGTCCTGTGTTAAGTACCAGGAATACAGAGGTAACAAGACAGATAACCTGTGGCCCTTACAATGACCTGGTTCTGGCTTTGACCGAGACAGCTCACGCAGCGAACTCTTGGGAGCAAGGGACTGTAGTTAAGAAGTGAATTCAGAGTGACAGGACCTTAAGATGTCAGAGCTGAGGCTGAAGAGTTCAGTAGCCCAGTGAGGAAACTGGCCTTTGTTCCAAGGGTGACGGTAAGCTTCTGGAACCTTAGAGGAGGGACAGTGTTTCCTGATGGTGGGTGGAGATAAAAGAGAATGGAACTTTGTTGCTCTGTTTCCTCTGTTTCTTTCTTTAACAGTAAGTTTGTATGCAAATGGGAATGGGTCAATAGGAACAACAACAACAACAACAACTTCATGTGTAAGAAAAACCAGGAAAGTTATGACAAACCTAGACAGTGTGTTAAAAAACAATGACATCACTTTGCTGACAAAAGCCCATAATGTCAAGCTATGGTGTTTCCAGTAGTCACTACTTTCCAGTAGACTCACATAAGATTGTGAGAGCAAGACCATAAAAAAGGCAGAGAGCCAAAGAATTGATGCTTTTGAACTGTGGTGCTGGAGAAAACTCTTAAGAGTCCCTTGGACAGCAGGGAGATCAAACCAGTCAATCTTAAAAGAATACTCAGTGGAAGGACTGATGCTGAAGCTGAAGCTCCAATAATTTGGCCACCCGATGCAATGAGCCAACTCATTGGAAAAGACCCTGATGCTGGGAAAGATTGAGGGCAAGAGGAGAAGGGGATGACAGAGGATGAGATGGTTGGATGGCATCACTAATGCAATGGATATGAAATCGGGCAGACTCCGGGAGATGGTGAGGGACAGAGAAGCCTGGTGTGCTGCAGTCGATGGGGTCATGAAGAACTGGACAAGACTTGGCACCTGAACAACAACAACAAAAGCAGAGATGGTAAAATGGTGCCCAGGACTGTGCTGGGGTGCAATGCAATAGGTTGGAGAGATCCTAGGGACCCGAGGAGAAGCACAGTCTCCTTATTAACAGTGTCTGGAAGCTCTCATAGGAGCTTCTTCAGAGCTACTCTTTTCTCACTGAAAGGAGAGTGATGTAATTTTAGGGAAAGACAAGGCATGAGCTCTCCCTGAGGGTTAGTGAAAGGAAAAGACTAGGGAAACATAGTGAGATTACCAGACTTATTCCATATGATTATTTCACAGAGATATAAAACATTTTAAAGTTCTTTCAACAAAATCAGAAAAAAAAAAAAAACTGTATTACACAAAGCCTAACGGATAAAATTAGAAATATTTGAAAGACAACCAAATTTGTGACTTTATTCAATACTTCTATATTAAAATTCAATTAAGGAATCAGTAAGAATGAAAGTTTAACACTCAAGAACACGCTAAATCTTTTTTAACCAGTTAGAGAAAGGATGGGTGAGTGGCAGCTGTAAATACAACTGTAACAAGTGGGCAGACAAAATTAAATTCTGACAGATGGAACTTTTTGAACTAACTTAGAACATTGATAACAGAAATGAATTGTTTGCCAAAGCTGTGACCTATTTAGCAGCTAATTTTCTAACCCTTGAAAAAATCTGTCAAAGTAAACTGAGGTAGAAGTAGAAATAATTACTTTTTTCAACCCCACTTATGGCATTTTAGAGATAAAAGATTTTTTTTAGTAGGACTGATGCTACTATTTATTCTGTTGGTAGTAATTTTCTGATAATTAAGTAATCTGAGAAAATGTTATGTCTCTCCTTCAGTACTGTGGAAATGCAAGGCGGATGTTGTTTCCAAAGGTGATTCATTTGCATTATTCAAAAGCATCAGTTCTGCGGTGCTCAGCCTTCTTTATGGTCCAACTCTCACATCTGTACATGACTACTGGAAAGACCATAGCTTTGAATATATGGACTTTTGTCAGGAAAGTGATGTCTCTGCTTTTTAATACACTATCAAGATTTGCCATAGCTTTCCTTCCAAAGAATAAGCATCTTTTAATTTCACAGCTGCAGTCGCTGTCCACAGTGATTCTGGAGCCCAAGAAAATAAAATATGTCACTGCTTCCATTTTTTCCCTAATCTATTTGCATGAAGTAATGGGACCAGATGTCATGATCTTAGTTTTTTTGAAAGTTTAGTTTTAAGCCAGCTTTTTCACTCTCCTTTTTCAGTTTCATCAAAAGTCTTTTTAGTTCTTCTTCACTTTCTGCCATTAGGGTGGTGTCATCTGCATATCTGAGTTTTTTTATATTTCTCTCAGAAATATGGACTCCAATTTGAGGTTCATCCAACCCATGCATTCCACATGATGCACTCTGTGTAGAAGTTAAATAAGTAGGGTGATAATATATGCCTTGACATACTCCTTTCCCAATTTTGAACCAGTCGAGTGTTCCATGCCTGCTTCTAACTGTTGAACTGCTTCTAACTTCTTGACCTACACACAGGTTTCTCCGGAGGCAGGTTAAGATGATCTGGTATTCCCATCTCTTGAAATATTTTCCACAGTTTGTTGTGATCCACATAGTCAAAGGCTTTAACGTAGTCAATGAAGCAGAAGTAGGTGTTTTTCTGGAATTTCCTTGCTTTTTCTATGATCCAATTGATGTTGGCAACTTGATCTCTGGTCCCTCTGCATTTTCTAAATCCAGTTTGTACATCTGGAAGTTCTTGTTTCACTTACTGATGAAGAATAGTTTGAAGGACTTTGAGCATTATCTTGCGAGTATGTGAAATGAGCACAACTGTGCAGTAGTTTGACATTCTCCGGCATGGGTCTTCTTTGGAGTTGTAATGAAAACTGATCTTTTCCAGTGCTTGCTCACTGCTGAGCTTTCCACATTTGCCGGCATATTGAGGGTAGCACTTTAACAGCATCATCTTTTAGGATTTGAAATAGCTCAGCTAGAATAACCCAGAGAAGCAAAATCATGTGATCACTCACCTAGAAGCCAGACATCCTGGAGTGTGAAGTCAAGTGGGCCTTAGGAAGCATTATTATGAAAACAGCTAGTGGAAATGATAGAATTCCAGTTGAGCTAAGCAGAGACATTACTTTTCCAACAAAGGTCCATCTAGTCAAAGCTGTGTTTTTTCCAGTAGTCATGTATAGATGTGAGCACTGAAGAATTGATGCTTTTGAACCGTGGTGTTGGATAAGACTCTTGAGAGTTCCTTGCACTGCAAGGAGATCCAATCAGTCAATCCTAAAGCAAATCAGTACTGAATATTCTTTGGAAGGACTGATGCTGAAGATGAAACTCCAATACTTTGACCACCTGATGCAAAGAACTGACTCATTGGAAAAGACTCTGATGCTAAGAAAGATCANGAAAGATGGTAATGATAACCCTGTATGCGAGACAGCAAAAGAGACACAGATGTATAGAAAAGGCTTTTGGACTCTGTGGGAGAGGAAAAGGGTGGGATGATTTGGGAGAATGGCATTGAAACATGTATAATATCATATATGAAACAAATTGCCCGTCTAGGTTAGATGCATGATACTGGATGCTTGGGGCTGGTGCACTGGGATGACCCAGTGGGATGGTATGGGGAGGGAGGTAGGAGGGGGGTTCAGGATTGGGAACACGTGTATACCTGTGGCAGATTCATGTTGATGTATGGCAGAAACAATACAATATTTTAAAGTAATTAACCTCCAATGAAAATAAATAAATTTATATTTTTAAAATGTAGCTTTCTGAAAGAATTCAGATATCTTTCTCATTTACAGAAGTGAAGTGGGAATGTGAAGTACAAGCTTCCTGCCAACCACAATGGGAGGTACACTTACTTTAATTTTATATATAGTTTATCCTATTTGAAAACACCCATTTCCCCACAAAGTAAAGAAAGATAAATTCTTACACTGCAATCTCATGATGAAAAATTGTATCATCAGTAAAGTAGATCCACCATTAAAAAAGAACATTTTATTTTTTTTAGCCCTTCTGTTTTTATTTTTTTAATATAAATTTATTGATTTTAGTTGGAGGCTAAAAAAAAAAGAATGTTTTAGGAAATCAACATTTATTTTAAAGGTTGTGAAATTTTTATACACATTGATGACCTGTCAGTGTTTCAGACAACTCATGGGAAATAATTTTGCAAAACATAATGGAAGAAGAACATTTTATTTCCATTTGGTTAGGAAGAAATTTTGTATTAGATTTTTACATTTAAACAAAGAGAATGTTAGAAATTATGCTGGCCAGTATCATCTAAGAATCTATAAATCATGCTTCAAAACCAAATTGCTGTATTTTTTTCCTGAAAACACTTCAATTTTTTTTTTTAAGTTGGGTAGTCAACAAATATTTATTGAGCAGCACTGAGTGTCCTCTGTTCTTGCTCCCTTCATTTATTCACTCAAATTTAAATATTTTCTGATTGCCTGTCCTGTGTTAAGTACCAGGAATACAGAGGTAACAAGACAGATAACCTGTGGCCCTTACAATGACCTGGTTCTGGCTTTGACCGAGACAGCTCACGCAGCGAACTCTTGGGAGCAAGGGACTGTAGTTAAGAAGTGAATTCAGAGTGACAGGACCTTAAGATGTCAGAGCTGAGGCTGAAGAGTTCAGTAGCCCAGTGAGGAAACTGGCCTTTGTTCCAAGGGTGACGGTAAGCTTCTGGAACCTTAGAGGAGGGACAGTGTTTCCTGATGGTGGGTGGAGATAAAAGAGAATGGAACTTTGTTGCTCTGTTTCCTCTGTTTCTTTCTTTAACAGTAAGTTTGTATGCAAATGGGAATGGGTCAATAGGAACAACAACAACAACAACAACTTCATGTGTAAGAAAAACCAGGAAAGTTATGACAAACCTAGACAGTGTGTTAAAAAACAATGACATCACTTTGCTGACAAAAGCCCATAATGTCAAGCTATGGTGTTTCCAGTAGTCACTACTTTCCAGTAGACTCACATAAGATTGTGAGAGCAAGACCATAAAAAAGGCAGAGAGCCAAAGAATTGATGCTTTTGAACTGTGGTGCTGGAGAAAACTCTTAAGAGTCCCTTGGACAGCAGGGAGATCAAACCAGTCAATCTTAAAAGAATACTCAGTGGAAGGACTGATGCTGAAGCTGAAGCTCCAATAATTTGGCCACCCGATGCAATGAGCCAACTCATTGGAAAAGACCCTGATGCTGGGAAAGATTGAGGGCAAGAGGAGAAGGGGATGACAGAGGATGAGATGGTTGGATGGCATCACTAATGCAATGGATATGAAATCGGGCAGACTCCGGGAGATGGTGAGGGACAGAGAAGCCTGGTGTGCTGCAGTCGATGGGGTCATGAAGAACTGGACAAGACTTGGCACCTGAACAACAACAACAAAAGCAGAGATGGTAAAATGGTGCCCAGGACTGTGCTGGGGTGCAATGCAATAGGTTGGAGAGATCCTAGGGACCCGAGGAGAAGCACAGTCTCCTTATTAACAGTGTCTGGAAGCTCTCATAGGAGCTTCTTCAGAGCTACTCTTTTCTCACTGAAAGGAGAGTGATGTAATTTTAGGGAAAGACAAGGCATGAGCTCTCCCTGAGGGTTAGTGAAAGGAAAAGACTAGGGAAACATAGTGAGATTACCAGACTTATTCCATATGATTATTTCACAGAGATATAAAACATTTTAAAGTTCTTTCAACAAAATCAGAAAAAAAAAAAAAAACTGTATTACACAAAGCCTAACGGATAAAATTAGAAATATTTGAAAGACAACCAAATTTGTGACTTTATTCAATACTTCTATATTAAAATTCAATTAAGGAATCAGTAAGAATGAAAGTTTAACACTCAAGAACACGCTAAATCTTTTTTAACCAGTTAGAGAAAGGATGGGTGAGTGGCAGCTGTAAATACAACTGTAACAAGTGGGCAGACAAAATTAAATTCTGACAGATGGAACTTTTTGAACTAACTTAGAACATTGATAACAGAAATGAATTGTTTGCCAAAGCTGTGACCTATTTAGCAGCTAATTTTCTAACCCTTGAAAAAATCTGTCAAAGTAAACTGAGGTAGAAGTAGAAATAATTACTTTTTTCAACCCCACTTATGGCATTTTAGAGATAAAAGATTTTTTTTAGTAGGACTGATGCTACTATTTATTCTGTTGGTAGTAATTTTCTGATAATTAAGTAATCTGAGAAAATGTTATGTCTCTCCTTCAGTACTGTGGAAATGCAAGGCGGATGTTGTTTCCAAAGGTGATTCATTTGCATTATTCAAAAGCATCAGTTCTGCGGTGCTCAGCCTTCTTTATGGTCCAACTCTCACATCTGTACATGACTACTGGAAAGACCATAGCTTTGAATATATGGACTTTTGTCAGGAAAGTGATGTCTCTGCTTTTTAATACACTATCGAGATTTGCCATAGCTTTCCTTCCAAAGAATAAGCATCTTTTAATTTCACAGCTGCAGTCGCTGTCCACAGTGATTCTGGAGCCCAAGAAAATAAAATATGTCACTGCTTCCATTTTTTCCCTAATCTATTTGCATGAAGTAATGGGACCAGATGTCATGATCTTAGTTTTTTTGAAAGTTTAGTTTTAAGCCAGCTTTTTCACTCTCCTTTTTCAGTTTCATCAAAAGTCTTTTTAGTTCTTCTTCACTTTCTGCCATTAGGGTGGTGTCATCTGCATATCTGAGTTTTTTTATATTTCTCTCAGAAATATGGACTCCAATTTGAGGTTCATCCAACCCATGCATTCCACATGATGCACTCTGTGTAGAAGTTAAATAAGTAGGGTGATAATATATGCCTTGACATACTCCTTTCCCAATTTTGAACCAGTCGAGTGTTCCATGCCTGCTTCTAACTGTTGAACTGCTTCTAACTTCTTGACCTACACACAGGTTTCTCCGGAGGCAGGTTAAGATGATCTGGTATTCCCATCTCTTGAAATATTTTCCACAGTTTGTTGTGATCCACATAGTCAAAGGCTTTAACGTAGTCAATGAAGCAGAAGTAGGTGTTTTTCTGGAATTTCCTTGCTTTTTCTATGATCCAATTGATGTTGGCAACTTGATCTCTGGTCCCTCTGCATTTTCTAAATCCAGTTTGTACATCTGGAAGTTCTTGTTTCACTTACTGATGAAGAATAGTTTGAAGGACTTTGAGCATTATCTTGCGAGTATGTGAAATGAGCACAACTGTGCAGTAGTTTGACATTCTCCGGCATGGGTCTTCTTTGGAGTTGTAATGAAAACTGATCTTTTCCAGTGCTTGCTCACTGCTGAGCTTTCCACATTTGCCGGCATATTGAGGGTAGCACTTTAACAGCATCATCTTTTAGGATTTGAAATAGCTCAGCTAGAATAACCCAGAGAAGCAAAATCATGTGATCACTCACCTAGAAGCCAGACATCCTGGAGTGTGAAGTCAAGTGGGCCTTAGGAAGCATTATTATGAAAACAGCTAGTGGAAATGATAGAATTCCAGTTGAGCTAAGCAGAGACATTACTTTTCCAACAAAGGTCCATCTAGTCAAAGCTGTGTTTTTTCCAGTAGTCATGTATAGATGTGAGCACTGAAGAATTGATGCTTTTGAACCGTGGTGTTGGATAAGACTCTTGAGAGTTCCTTGCACTGCAAGGAGATCCAATCAGTCAATCCTAAAGCAAATCAGTACTGAATATTCTTTGGAAGGACTGATGCTGAAGATGAAACTCCAATACTTTGACCACCTGATGCAAAGAACTGACTCATTGGAAAAGACTCTGATGCTAAGAAAGATCAAAGGTGGGAGGAGAAGGGGATGACAGAGGATGAGATGGTTGGATGGCATCACAGACTCAATGGACATGAGTTTGAGTAAGCTTTGGGAGTTGGCAGTGGACAGGAAAGCCTGGTATGCTGCAGTCCATGGGGTCATAAAGAGTTGGACATGACTGAGTGATTGAACTGAACTCAAAATGAGGTTTAAACCTAATTTCATTGACTCCTTTTTCGTTGATAATAACACTTGGTGTTAGAAAATTTGAAGACAAAATAATCATTTTTATTTAAAGATAATTTCAACAGATAAAAGTATAATACATGAACATAAGCATTCTTGACCAATTGCCTACAAAGTTTAAACTGTGAGGCATTAATATAGTGCCAAACAAGAGGAAGAGTGATACTTTAATAAGCCAGCTTGAAATTTTTGAAATGAAAAAATATTTACCTAGTTAGTTTTTAAGCTGATAGTATGCTGGCTAGGTTAATAATGCAACAGTGGTATGTAGCAAAACCCTTAACTGGTTTAGATATATCCAAGCCCATGTACATTCTCCTTAGGACTTTATGGCCTCTACAGATCCAAAATACTGCCTTGTTCCTTTTGTTTTATCCCAAACCTCAGATTTTGTAATGTCTTCCCAATGCATAGTGTCACTTACATACAGTTTGGAAATTACTTCCTTCTTCCCACTTTCTACTTAACATATATTTATCAACTATATATTGAGCTCCCTCAATTCACTGTCTCTGAAATGACTGAATAGACATAAAACCCTATTTTCCTAATCTGTTCCCAAGGCTTTGTGAATCAGTTCATAAACTCCAGTACTGTTTTTTACCTATAACACAGGCCAAAGTGTAGATGAAGAAAAGAAATGAGGAACCCTCATGAGTAAGGATTCACATCCAAGAAGCACAGTATTTGGAATTTTATGTTAATTATAAAGAAGACTTTATAAATTTTGAAAAACTCTTTTGCTTTTAATTTATTCAATTTATTAATTGAAAATTTTTAGAATACATACTAATTTTCAGGTCCTTTACTAATGCTTGACATATGTAATGTATGGCAGTTGTGTGAACATCAATCTAAAATTTTAGGGAAAATAACCAATTCATGGTTTTCAGCCTTAAGATTCATCATACAGTGGATATTTTGGTTATTTCTAAAACTTTAAAAGTTTGTTGGTTTATGCTTTAATTTAGAACTGGCACTTTACATCTTTGTAAAAATAATTTCTCTAGTGTCATGCTCAGATGCTTTTAATGTGGAATCAGCCCAAGGTAGCACTGTAGCAATAAGAAATGTCATATTAAAGAAGCCTGCTAATACTTTACTTTTTATTTCCTACTCCAAAACCACTGAAAACTAGTAACTGTACCCAAGGGAACTAGCTTTCAAGTATGATCAGAAACTATTGGGACATACGTTCTTTAGTTCCTAAGTAAGATGATATTCATTCCATTCTCTCACTAGAGAAACTATTGAGTTGGTTTTCTAATGAATCAATATGTACCTGAGGCTTTGGATTACTTTTTAATGCTAAGAAGATATTGAGCAATTCTAAAACCTGACTGTCACAAGTGTATTGCCACACTATGAGTATAATTTCAAATTATAAGGCAAGCAGAAAAGTAAGAATGAAAAGCCAACATTCTTGCCTAGGAAAGCAATTGTGAATCTGCTCAGAGGCCAAATTTAGCTTATAAATTCAGGATCTCATGATAATATTAATTTACAAGTATGGGCAGAGAACTATTATTGTCAGGAATAAGGGGTTATATATTAGTTATATGACATTTATCAGTGGTGCTTTTTTTCCATGGTGAGTTAAGAGGTTTTTAAATATTCTCCTGGCAATACTGAAGATTTCTTTGTTTTTTTATGTCAGTTCCTTCCTTCAGATGGAGAAAGTGAATTAATAGTATATCTTTGGCCTAAGGTTACATTTCTCTGATTCCTGCTAAGCGTAAGGGGATGATCCTGAGCAAATTATAGAAATCTATCTTCCCCCCTCATTTCCATCTACAGAGTTAACACTTTAACCCCACCCATAATATCTGCAAGTCCACTAATATGATATACTATGTCACAAGGGATATCTTGAACTTAGGGACCCTAAACTAATTCCAACTATGTAGAAAATTACAGTCAGAAGTAATTTATTAATAGACAAGAAATTTGGTATTGTCTTATATAACCAAACCAAAGAAAGAGCTTCATACAGTTGAATTCAAAAGCAGCTAGAACCAGAGGTGGAAACATCATAATAATGCCTTTTTATTGACTGTCTCTAATTTTGTTTCCATTTGCTGGTCAAATTACTTTGTCTGGATACACAGCAGTGCAATCATCACATTAAATTAGAAGAGCTTCCCAGCAAAAGATATGGCAGCCACATGCACACCAAAATAACTAATTCAGAAAAATTTACCAGCTGGAAAACTCATCACTTATAGTTCTTCTTTCATGGTATTGGTTTTTATTCTGAGAAAGTAAAACAAACCTAAGAGAAGAACATTAATTAGCTAGGTTTGGGTCACATGCTCACCCCACTGGCTAATGAATCTACTGCTAAAATTAACAGGAATCTTTGGAAATTATAGTAGAGTGAATATGGTAGAATTAATTCCATAAAGTTATGGGAGTTCATATTCCTGAAGAAGAGGAGATATTCCTGGAGTAATAAAACATAGATGACCACTCAAATTATGAAGTGATATTTGTAATCAACCACTGCAAGCTCTTTTATTGCATCTAAAGTATCAGAGAAATTAAGTTATAGACAAGCAAGAGAATGAAGTGTGGAAAATTAAATAGATTTGGAAAGGGTGAGCCACAGTAATGAAACTGTAGAAGGCTCTTATAGCACTTGTCATAGTGGTTCAGTTGCCAAGTCATGTCACTTGTCATAGTAGTATTTCATAAACATAAGCCTCAATAGATATTATTAGATGAAGATAACCAAAAATTATGTAGATAATTAATAGGACAATCAGAAAACTAGATAGACTTCCTAGAAAAAGACAGCATACATATTCATGTGAAAATAATTAATGCAAAGGATTAATTATATTTCAAATAGGGGTACTAATTAGAATAATAATTTAAAATATAACCTCATTAACATTGATTAGTTCTACAATAGTTTAAAGAACAGTCTAAAAAAAAAAAAGAAATGAGCCATAGTAAGTAAAAGATAGGGGAAATATCAGGTAACAATGCAAAAAATAAGAATACATTAAATTGTCTCAATTCAAAAAAAAATGGTGTTTTTCTCATAGGTAAATAGAAACATGAAAACCACAGAAAAACAATGAGTATAAAAATTTAGTGTTTCAGTAATTTATATTCAGTTGTTAAATGTGTGCTTTGTTGCTCAGTTGTGTCTGATTCTTTGTGAACTCATGGACTGTAGCCCGCCAGGATCCTCTGTCCATGGGGATTCTTCAGGCAAGAATACTGGAGTAGATTGCCATGGCCTACTGCAGGGAACCCTATAACCCCAATAATTATGGACAAAAAATGTATATTTTAGCTTTTCTTCTAAAAAGCAAAATCACCATAATGAAGTCAAGGAGATAGCTATGCAAATTATGTATAATGTAAAGCAAGTTATTAGTAATACCCATCATTTACAACCATTTGTGTAACAAAACAATAAACAATAAGAGGAAGAATTTTTTAAATCCAATTACATCATTTATTTTATATCAGATGATACATTTACATTTTTAATGCAGTATTCTCTTCAAGCTAAATGGAAAACAATACTAAAAACGCAAGTTCACTTCATGAATCTTTTTCAGTATGGCACCTGACATTAAAATATTTCTATGTGAACACAAAAAGCAAGACCCAGATTTAATTTTAATGCACTTTAAAAATTAAACAACAGATTATTTATCAGAAGCAACATGTAATTGAGAGATTTTTTTAAACAAAAACCTGCATCATATTTAGGCACCTATATCCTCAGAGAACACAGTAGCTTATTTTCCATGATACAATCCTAAATTGAAAATTTGATTAGAGAAGTATTTTTCACATTCATCCATAATCAAATGATCAAATCAGATCCAAATTTCAAAACGAAATAAAACATTTCATAAAGTTAGGGCTTATCTAGATATATTTATGATGGTGTGATATGTTAAAATCTTATTCTATCCTACAAAAAGTGTTTTGGAATCAATAATATTTATTATCAAAGTCTTTCATAGTAAGGAACTGTTCCACAGTATAAAATTAGTTGGAATATTCCAGTATACTGTCCTGCTTCCACCTTGTACTTCCGTTGTCTGTTCTCAGTATAGAAGCCAGAACCTGATTTATACATTCATATAATCCTTTTTTGGCACAAAGCCTTGCTCAGTTCAGTTCAGTTTAGTCGCTCAGTCATGTCTGACTCTTTGCGACCCCATGAATCGCAGCATACCAGGCCTCCCTGTCCATCACCAACTCGCGGAGTTCACTCAGACTCACGTCCATCGAGTCCATGATGCCATCCAGCCATCTCATCCTCTGTTGTCCCCTTCTCCTCCTGCCCCCAATCCCTCGCAGCATCACGGTCTTTTCCAATGAGTCAACTCTTCGTATGAGGTGGCCAAAATACTGGAGTTTCAGCTTTAGCATCATTCCTTCCAGAGAAATCCCAGGGCTGATCTCCTTCAGAATGGACTGGTAGGATCTCCTTGCAGTCCAAGGCACTCTCAGAGTCTTCTCCAACATAACAGTTCAAAAGCATCAATTCTTCGGTGCTCAGCTTTCTTCACAGTCCAACTCTCACATCCATACAGGACCACAGGAAAAACCATAGCCTTGACTAGACGGACCTTAGTTGGCAAAGTAATGTCCCTGCTTTTGAATATGCTATCTAGGTTGGTCATAACTTTTCTTTCAAGGAGTAAGCGTCTTTTAATTTCATGGCTGCAGTCACCATCTGCAGTGATTTTGGAGCCCCCCAAAACTAAAGTCTGACACTGTTTCCACTGTTTCCCCATCTATTTCCCATGAAGTGATGGGACTGGATGCCATGATCTCATTTTCTGAATGTTGAGCTTTAAGCCAACTTTTTCACTCTCCTCTTTCACTTTCATCAAGAGGCTTTTTACTTCCTCTTCACTTTCTGCCATAAGAGTGGTGTCATATGCATATCTGAGGTTATTGATATTTCTCCCGGCAATCTTGATTCCAGCTTGTGTTTCTTCCAGTCCAGCATTTCTCATGATGTACTCTGC
>SJXP01003324.1:58093-85233 GCA_006408505.1 Damaliscus lunatus | reverse complement strand
AAGAAACCTGGGTATTAATTTTCCATTGCTGCTGTAACAAATTACCACAAACTTAAGAGCTTAAAACAATACAAACTTAATTATCTACAGTGCTATAAATCAGAAATCTCATACAGGTCTCACTGGGGTAAAATCGAGGTGCTGGCAGAGCCACGTTTCTTCCTGCATATGCTGAGAGAATTTGATCCCTTGCCTTTTTCCAGCTTCTAGAGAACTCTCACATTGCTTGGCTTAAGGCACCTTCCTCTGTCTTCAAAGCATTCTTTGAGTCATTTTCCTAGTCTCATCTTCCTCTGACCACAGCTGTGAAAATGAAAACAGCTTTTTGCCCCTTTCCTGTTTGCCCATTTCTGTTCCCCTCTAACCTTACAAGAACCTAATGAAAGGAATTAGGTCATTGAGCAATTGAAACTAACTCCTGACTTCTGTTTTCCTGAATGCACGCCATGCCTTACCTAACCTGTCAGTTTTTTCCTAGATAAAAAGAAGTATGGAAAGAAGAACGAAGTCATAAAAAAAAGACTGGCTTTCTGCTCCCAACACCCACCTAAGGAATCCTGTAAGCAGATCACTTGGGAAATATAACATATGAAGACAGAGTAAACCAGTCTGCACACAATGGAGAATGACTCAGATCCCAACATCCTGCCTCAATGACTCACTGAGATTTGCCACCCTCCTCTCTATTTTTCCCTTTAATAACTCATGGCTGAGCAGAATCTTTGGAGTTGCTCTCTGGACATGAGCCCACCTTCTCTAGGTTGCTGGCTTTTCTGATTAAAATGCCTTTCCTTTCTACTGACACTTGCCTCTTGAATTACTGACTTGAGCAGTAGACAACCAAACCTGAGTTCCATAATAGAAGCTTTTTTACTTGTAAGCACACATAAATTAAGTTGGAGTCACCTGGTTGACCTAGGATAAGTTCCCCATCTCAAGGTTCTGAACTTAATCAGATCTTCAAAGTGACGTTGGCTATGCAAGGTAACATATTCAGAGATTCCTGGTACACGGACACCTTTGAGGGGCTGTTATTCTGCCAACCATGATTTACATCCATGTTGGAAAATTTGAAGGTTACTATCTCTGGACCCTAAACTTAGGAACTTTCTTCTAGAGCTATGCAGGGGGACTCATTAAAGAGGTTTATGTTCACCTTCTTGTGAAAGTGTGGGATGTCTGCGAAATAATTTGAGAAAACCCAAACAGGTCATAATTTGGTGAGGGTAGGGCAGTGTCATTGAGGAGGGGCCACAACAAGCAAGTCAGCAAGCAGATGAAAAACACAATGGAGGGTGTTTCTCCAAGAAGAAACTGAACAGGCTGAGTTTCTGAATTGGGATGCTAAAGCAAAAGAAAACCCCCAGGAAGGTTGTTCCCCTGTACACAGGATGTGCCACAAAGGTCTCTCACATATTATTCCAGAGAGGCAATGCAATTCCATTTAAAGTAATGAGGGCTATATCTGCAATACTAGATATTAAAACATACTGTAAACTGAAAAGAGTGAAAATAAGACATGGAAGGAGGTGAGACTAGACAGAGGCTGACAAGAGCTTAGCATAAGAAAAGTGTTATTATTATTTTTTAATGTGCTATCCCTATTAAGATTTGGGGCTATTTCTGTTTTCTACCTTTATAATCATTTCTTTTTTCTACATTTTTAAGAATAGATCTGAATTATTATAAGGTAACATACATAGCATATTTTATAAAGTACAAAATCATATGGCAATCGTACCTACACGAATATACAAACATACATACACAAATGTTGCACCTCACACTTTGATTAAATTAAAGAATTTAAGTATGGTTTTCTTTTATCTCACTTGTCAAATTTAAAGAATATTGAAGTATGTATAACATAAAAAAGGCAGGAAACAAAGTCTCCCATGGCTCAGAAGATTGGATTGTGGAAAGATTACTTTACCATATACTGCCCAACATTTTAGGTTTCTGTTTTTCATCAAAGCAGATTTGGCAGAGAAAAACGTTTTCAGTTTTACTCATGTGAAAAGAAAATCTTCACTTTAGTATTCATTATGCGCGATGTATGCAAAATGCAATGAGCCAACTGACTCACACTTTGGTGTCATGCAAATAAAACTTAAACATAAGAACGTGTAACATCTAGTAAAATGTGCCTAAAACCACAAAGGCTAAAATAAGAAAATAAAGAGCTAAGAAATGCAATTAGCACATTCACTGAGGGCAACTAGTGAGATTTGGAGATGAGCCATATAAACTTTTGCTTTTGCCTAGGAATGTCACATTTATAGGCAAATATAGGCTCACATTTGCCTAGCAGTTTTTGTATTTGATTAAGAAATGAAAGTGAAAGCATTTATGAAAATAGGTGGAAGGAAGGTGTGTATGCTTGTCAAAATGTGATTCAAAAATAGTGCAGCATACACTTCATGATTTTTTTATGTTTCAAATAGTGTTTAGGTTTTTTCCTTCCATTTGAGAAAATGTTATTCAATTACTCAATGTTTAATAATTTAGATAAGAATCATGCTTTCTTCATAAAAATATAGAGATTGATTGTTTTTCCCCCCAAATAGTAATGGTTGAATATGTGTATATGTTATACAGGATTGTTTATGGATTGATCATTTTTGTCACTCGGCTAGGTAGGCGTCTTTCAATCAATGGCACTGTGTAGGCTTACAAAGTCAATTTGACTATTTTGTCTAACTGATAAAATAGAGTTGATTATTAAATATGTAGACCTCAGATATTTAGGCTGCTAATGCTAGCAGACTATCAGGTAGTCAATTATTCCAAGCAATTACATTGCTTTGGGTTGCTGAGACATAGTGAAAAACTTAGTTTGACAATGAAGATTATATTTAGGAGCTCAGACTCAGGTGTGGTAGAATAGTGAGAACATGGAAAATTCTAGGGTAGCAAGAAAGCACTGGTTTTTTGAAGGATAAGAAAGTTGCTGGAAGGAAAAGGATAGAAGATAATTTTTTCTAAAGTCAATCCCATATCCCCAGAGTCTGTCTATTTCAGAAGTCAATCTATTTCAGCAGGTCTTGAATGTTTTGGATTTGTGTCACTACTTACAGTGATTATCACATGATCATGTTCAAAGTGTACCAACATCTCCTAATCTATCAATGCAGCCATAGTCAACTCAGGATTCAAGAGGTTGACCTTTTGCCCTGAGTCTCTGCTTGAGAATAACTGATAATTGCAGATAAATGCTTTCTTAAAAATCCAAGTGACAAAAACCCATAATTTTCTATGGAACTCTCCATGTTACTCTGAAGCCACTTTGAAAACACACCAAACAACTTTTATTTCTTCCCCTCCTCTCAATATGTCCTAACCTGCTCCAGAGCAAAGTATGGGACCTCCTTTGCTCGGTATTCTATCTGACAGATATCTCAGTGACCATATGCGTCCTTAGTTGTAACCAAAATACATTTTACACATTGCTGAAAATTTGGCAGCATGCTCAGAAAACATTTGTGGTATATGCCCCAGCATGCCAGTGGAGGGCAACTGATTCATTTGATCATTTCAGTCACATAAGAGGCAAACACAAATGTTTGACAAATAAGACCTAAGCTGTAATTTTTAAAAACGGAAAAGAAAGGAATAATTCTAAAAAACTAAAGTGAACAGGTAACCACTACTAGTTGACAGAGGTTTGGAGGAGAAAAAGGCATTTGTGGGGGCAATACTGAAACACAATTTTGAATTTGAAATGCTCATGTAGAGCTTTCCATCCCCCAATTTCTTTTAATTGACACTGAAACATATCCAAGTGTTTGTTGTTGATGTGTATTTATATAGTAGAAGCGAGCAATCTGTGAACTATGAGAGGATCATGACAGCTGGTGATATATTTCTAGTTTATTAATATTTTCCAAGTATATCCTTGAAAATTATTTGTTTAGGAGGAATTGAGATAAAATTCCCTATTTAGCGCTTTTTAGTTAATGTGAGTTTGATCTCTGGTTCTACAAGGGACTAGCTATGTACCCTTGGGCTTGATACTTAAAATCTAGGCCTTAGCTTTCATTTTCATAGGATGTGGTTAATTAAGACCTACCTTACAGGGATACTTAGAAGATTAAGTAAAATCACATATGGAAAGGATTTAGTACAGTACTTGCAAATAATAAGAACTCAGTAAACGTTGTTGTTCAGCTGCTCAGTCATGTCCTACTCTGCGACCCCATGGACTGCAGCACACCAGGCTTCCCTATCCTTCATCATCTCCCGGAGCTCGCTCAAACTCATATCTACCGAGTCAGTGATGCCATCCAACCATCTCATCCTCTGTCGTCCCTTTCTCCACCTACATTCAATCTTTCTCAGCAACAGGGTCTTTTCCAATGAGTCAGCTTTTTGCATTAGGTGGCCAAAGTATTGGAGCTTCAGCTTCAGCATCAGTCCTTCTAATGAATATTCAATAAATATAATCTGCTATTATTATCCAGTCTAGTTTCACTATATCCAGATATTTAAATTCTCAAGGGGCAAAGAAATTATAAATATTCTGATATCATATTATGACCAAATTCAGGATGTCACAGGTCCTAACAAGCTTAAATTAGCAGAGTAATGGTGAGCAACTATTAGCACACAGTCTGAGAAAGAAACATATGTGAATAAAAATTATTCTGTATAAAAGACATCTATCATATAATCTAGGATTTATGAGAGTCCAGGCAAATAAATTTTATTTAGTTTTAGTTCTTTTAGTTCTTCCCTGAAATGTTTCTATATGTCATACGTAGTGAGGCCAGGCCATGGGTGTCTTAAGATTCTGTGATACAAAATAGAGAATATCAGAATAATTATTGCTTTCATTGCTAGTTGTTTTAGGAATCCATTTGGCAGGTATCTAACTGTTTCCTGCATCCAGAAGTATTCAGAAAGGAGTTCTACATTTCATTCATGAAAAAGTGTAGGACACAAACAGATTATTTCTGAAGAACAGGGTTCTTTTGCTGAGACATTGAAATATAGGATAAGGACTTGGTATATTTGAGAAAACAAAGTAGGGCAAATAGGTCCTTGCTGAGAGAAGATGGGCTAAGCATCACATAATAAGGATTCAGAGAAGCCACTGTAAAGAGCAACACCATGGAGATTCACCAAGGTCACTGGACATTCCAGCAGGTGTCAGACTGGTCCAAGGATGAGCTCCATTTAGACTCTAGTTGTGATAGAGTTCTCTCAGGTCACTGAGTGCTAGCTTGGGTTCTCCTTTTACTTATTCATTTTCTACTTACAAGCTACAGAAAAACATTGACTTTGAAGCTGGCCTTTCAGTTTCTGGGGAAGATTGAAGCTTACAAAATAAAATGCCACAGTCTCCCATGGTCAGTGATGACACCTTTCAAAGGATGATTTCTGTTTAGTTAAATAGCTCCCTGCTGTGCTTGTAGCTTCTTAAACATCATAAAATTGTTGTTTTTAAAGAAGCTCATGTGAAAAAACTTCATTTTAAAAATAAAAGTATAATTTAAAATAACAAAATTGATATATTTCTGATTAATTTACATAAAGAAATTCAGAGCCATGTAAAGTTTAAGGACTTTTAAAGACCTTTCAACAATTCCAAGAGGTTCCTTCATGGTAAAGTCCTTTTCGTCCTATAAATTAGTCAAACCTTAACTCTCACAACAAAGAGGTGGAGATATATTGTTACACAACCAACTATGTAATTCCCAGGGTCCAGCTCCTTGCCCTCCAATTAAAGAATAATGATTCAATCAGATTAGCTATTCTTTTAAATCTCAACGTGACTTTACTGTGTTTCTTTTTACATCCCAACATTAGGAATCACTACAATATACATTCCAAGTTGGATATTTACGTTTAAAATCTAAAATTACAAAAAACCACACACATTCTTTCTGATGTTTTATCCTGCCCTAAATGAGAAGTTATTTTTAAAACATTGTTAACCTAAAATGAACCTAAAGCTAATTTTCAAATGCAAAAATGTATGAAAAATCTTGCATATTCTAGTTCCTAAACTCTAGAAACAAATCTTTCCCTTTGGTTTTAATAATAATAATTTCTATCATTTTTATCATAGCTGTCAGTAAATTTTGGTAGCTAGATTCACAGAAATTAGTTTTTAGGGTTGGAAAGATTCCTTAAGAAAACACTAGAAGGTCCTTCCTGTGTTATATAAGTAGGTTTCAGGCAGTGAGGGCAGTGTCTGGATCTCAACTTGACCCATGTTTCAGTCATTTATGTTTTGTTCAATTTCCAAAAATAAGATGAATCCTTCAGCATGAATAATGTAATAAAAATTATATTCTACTGAAAATTATGCACTCCAATTAGAAACTGAACTATATTTATGGAAAACTAGGTCCCTAGGCAAGAGAAAGGGAAAAGAGACTCAGCTCTGCTGAGCTATATTATTGCTGTATTACCAACAGTGTTGGTCAGCCAAGCTCTTTTGAATACTGTCATTTGACTTTCCTTCATGACATAAGGAGAAGGAATGGCACCCCACTCCAGTGTTCTTGCCTGGAGAATCCCAGGGACGCGGGAGCCTGGTGGGCTGCCATCTCCGGGGTTGCACAGAGTCGGACACAACTGAAGCGACTTAGCAGCAGCCAGCAGCAGCATGACACAAACAGTAGGTTCTACATGTACCAAACCACAGGCAGAATGTTGGCTCATTTGGTATAAGGATAATTTTCTCAAGCAGGTAGTGTAGTTACTTCATGTCATAAATTAGCGAACAATATATTAAGCAAGTACAAAATCCACAGTTACGTAAGTCCAGGTTTAGGTAATTAAAATGACTTGAGTTGAGCTGCCAGGAAGAAATTAAACTTTTCTGGGTCTAGATGAGACTTCTAAGTCAGCTGTATAGTTACATATAGTCTTAGTTTGGGGCTCTGAGACTAGAATTTGAGGTGCAGGTAGTTTATTTGGGAAGTGATTCTAGGAAGCATCAGTCCAGAAGTGGTTAAGTGAGACAGGGAAAGAATGATGTGCTTCAAGCAGGTGACTGATGTGGGCAATTGTAACTCAGTTCCACTGGAAACTTCTGGGGGATGATATAAAATAAACCTCAGAGTTGTCATATCTGGGGACATGGATGATGGAGTTTGTCATTAGTTGTGAGCTTCTCCCATAGGTATTAGCTCTTTGGCACTTCTGATCTTCCTTCCTCTTGGCTGTGACTAGAGAAAATTCTAATGGATGTGGGTGGCACATACTCACTTGTACTATACACATGTATGTGTGGTGATGTCTAAATGATTGCTTAATACCTCTAGACAAGCAATAGTGCAATAGGGAAGTCTGAATTTACCAGGTTCAACCCATAGCAATTAAAAAGGTATGATAGCAAGATATTCTCAGAATGTGAAGATAAAGTGATCATAAGAATGATATTGTGGAAAGTCACAGCAGACAGTAATAGATTCCTCCAATCTACTTACTTGGGTGTAGCTTTAGGTGAAGTCTAACTATAAAGTCATGGCTAAACTTGCTGATGCAGATTAAATTGTATTATCATAACTAAAGAGGCAACAGTTCAGTTCAGTTCACATGGAATTCGTTAGATTGAAGGATTTAGCAAAAAAGTATTGAAGAATAGTGGAGAAGAGGAAGCAATTGGCAGTGCTCCCATAACACTCTCTCTTGACTAAAGTTAGAAATCCTGCCATTAATGATGGCAGTCATACCACTAGCTCCTCTTGCTCTGGTCCATGCTCACCAAACAACCTTCTGAGTTTAATCTGACTTCCCAGATAGACTGAACTCCAGAGAGAAGAGGTACTAGGCAAACGATATGGATGCTTGGCAATTTTGTTTTTCATTACCAGTAAGCAAATTTTTAAGAACTAATCTGAACCTGACCTTAGGGATTGATATTATGATATTGGTCATGACAGAGTCAAGTTTCTGGGCATGTATTATGGCGACTTCTCCAACATATTGTGAGACCTCCTGGAAATGCCTCTTTGGGTCAGCATCTCTCTGGTATAACCTCTATAACTCTCAGCAATGGAGACCTGCATTTTGGGAACCAAACCATTATTCAGCAGAACAATGATGTCTCTATTGAATTTCTATAAACCCTTTTCATTTGTAGAAAATAAAGTTTCAGTAGTTGGCACTGTAACGAGGTGACAGTTTAGAATAGAGTAGAATGTGAGTTCAGCTTAAATCTAAATCAACTGAGAAGGCATTCAATTACTTATGTGTTCCTTGGAACTCTTCATCCTTCAAAGGCTTAAGTTTCCAGGTCTAACATGTTTGAAAATATTACATATTCTATTTATGTTTAGAGATTTAGAATGTAATGGACAAAGGAGTCTGGCGGGCTATACTCCATAGGGTCGCTAGAGTCAGACACGACTTAAAACATATATTAGCGTTTTGAGATTTGGAAAGTCTTAAGGATACCTCTAACTTTAACACAATATTTTCTCTCTTCTCCATCCCCTTCCTACTTTTTTTGACCAAACACTTGTTAATATCCCTTAGAAGGCATTTGTTGTTCTAGGGAGATTATCATTACCATCAGTCTCTTATTCTATTTTACATTTTAAAAGTAATTCAATATTATTAAAGTTTGCAACTGGGAAAATTAATCTGGTTTTGCACAGTTATAAAGGGTGAATACATTATGATTATTTACTTTGCCCTGCAATAATATTCAAATCAATTTCTGCTTATCTCCTTTTTACATGAGGTTTGTCCTCTTAATAACATTCAGTTTACCAAATATGGCAAATATGCATTTTCATTTCTCACACAGCTAGAAAATCTTTGTAGTATCTGTGCAAACAATTTTCTTCCTGCATATCCTAGTGTACATCAATTTACATTGCTCTGTCAATATGCTTGAGTTGCAAATGTAAACACTGAAATGTTCTGAAATTCCCTCTAACAGAGAGGTTTCCACTACTGATATTCATTTCTCATTGTATGTTTTGCTGTGTGAACAATTCCTTTCTTTGTTCATACGTTAAGGCTTCGCCAGAGGCAGACATTTATGGCATTAATATACAGAATGTTGCGTGTATCTCTTTCATTATCTGGAAAGAAAGCAGATACAAACAACATTGAACTCTAAAGGTATGAGCAAATATTGAATACTAAAGATTCCAAGGAGTGAGTGGTAGCTGAGGTTTTCTTCGAGTTCAATATACAGCCATCTAACACTGGGGGTGGGGTGCTTGCGTCTGTGTAGGCATATCTGCATGTACATATGCCTATCAGAGAGAAAAAAGTTTTTCATCATAGTCTTGTTTCAAATACTACCCTTCTTTTTGAGTCTAAAGAGAGACTAGAAAGACAGTTTTTAAACATACTTGCTATAACACAAAGTAAAATTTTGAAATATCACAGCAAGTGCATCACTACTGATACAAGAGTATTTAAATGAATAAGTTTATACTCAAGGGAAAAATAATAATGAAAAGAGAAAAACACTGGGTTGCATAAAACTATTTTTTTGTGTGTGTGTGAAAATCCTAAATGAAATTTGGAGATATCCAGAGGAAGCAAAAGAAACCAAAAGAAGCACTACTGTTATCAGACTCTCCCAGAGGTTACGTGATCCAGTGGTTCAGGCACTTTCACTAATGAAGCTCAGGCTTAATCTCAGCTTTAAAAGGAACTTGTGGAATTTGTAATAACTCTCCCTAATGTCCATAACACTCTCTTTCTTCATTTAGCTTTTTTTTTTTTTTCATTAGTCTTGTCTATAATGAACACTTATATGGATCACATAATTTCTATTTAGCCACATCTCTGAGCAACTCAGAACTGTGAATGTTTCCAACTTCCATTACTGATCCCATTTATTCAAACAAGGGAGGGAGCAGCCAGGAAATATCATTCCCATTTTATAGACAAAAGAATAGAAACTGGGTTTTCAAGTTCATAGAGAGGACCTGGAGTGAATAGGTGGATAAATATGGAAATTTTATAACTTGATTAGGCAAAACTCACTCTTGCACTTGTAAATCCTAGAAGCTGGAAATTAAATCAGTGATGTGTTTTTGGAGGTGAGAGGTCAGGCTTGTAAAGAGAAAGAAAAAGGGAACATGAGGAATTAGTTCCTTCTCATATGGTAGCACTGTCATGCACAGAGGCAGCTCCACATCTTGAACTGTGAATTCTAGGAATGAAGTAGAGCCCAGAGGGACTGACAGTCAATGAGTGGAGTTAACCCAATAAGGAAGCTGGATTAACTTGGCAGTTTATTTCCTACACACGCCTCCTGAGACAAGAACAGCCTTTCTCTCCTGGTCATGACAGGATAAGACACAAGAAACTCAGTGGGAGGCACATGGATGCTTTTCTGCTTCTCTGCACCACATGAAAGCCACGAAGGGAAAAGAAGGACTTAGTTACTGCCACATTAAGGAAATAAAGTGCCAAGTGAAACCCCAAATCTCATTTTTATAGCCACCAAGAATTTACAGTTCAGAATTTATGCTGGGAAGCAAGCTGTGAACATATAAAATTCAGGGCCCACATCACGGGACAGCACCACCGGTACGTCTCAGGCCCCTGCTGCTCTTGGCACAGTGAGAAACACTTGAAATCAGGAGTCCACATTTCATTTTTTAAAAGCAGCTTGATTGAAGTATAACTGATTTACAATAAAAGGCAAATATTTAAAGTGTACAACTGATGGGTTTCAACAAATATATACGTCCCTGAAACCACTGGCATGATTAAGAGAGTGACATTATTTATCACCTTCAAAAGTATCCTTGCTTTAGGAGTTCTAGTCCAGACAATTCTCTCTGATCTCTGTAGTGCATCCCTCAGTGGCGAAATAACCCAAACAAGGTGGCCAGAAAGCCAGCAGCCTTGCTGGGACAGGCTTGGTTCAGTTGTGCTGTCTCTGACTTCCCTGAATTTCTCGGAGGCATGGCAGAGAACATCATGCTGGCCCTCTCTGTCAGTCTGCCCCTGCATTGGTTTTCTATTGCTGCTGTAACAAATTACCACAACCTTGGTGACTTAAACAACGTGAATTTATTATTGCACTGTTCTGGAGGTTAAAGTTCGGAAATCACTCGCACTGGGCTGAAATCAAGTTGTCAGCTGGGCTTCACTCCTCTCTGGGGGCTTTAGGGGAGGGGAAATCCATTTCCTCATCTTTCTCAGCTACTAGAGGCCGCCTGCAGTCACTGGCAGCAGAGTCCGCAGTGGCAGGTTGAGTCCTTCTCATATCACAATATTCCACCCTCCTCTTCAGTCATCACATCTCCTTCTCTGACTCGAGCTTCGCTTCCGTTTCTCCGTTCCTCTTTTAAAGACCCATGTGATTACAGGGGCCTACCCAGAAAATCCAGTATAATCTCCTTATCTGAAGGACATTTGATCAGTAATTCAGTTTCCATCTGCATCTTAATTCCCTCATGCCATGTACCCTAACATGTTCATAAATCCTGGGATTAGGATGGGGACATCTTTGGAGAGCTTTATTCTCGCTAACATAGTATTGTAGGCACACATCTCCCCATCCACTGTCATGCTGTCTCTATGTAGCCTTGGATGTTTGCACTATGTGAAGGTTAATTCATCCCTTGGTTTACTTTTTCTTTTTTATGTTTAATCAGTATTTTCACACATATTACCTCTCTTGATTCTTAAAAAACATGAAAACCCCCATTTTACAGATGAAAAGTGAGGCAAAAAGGGGTTAAATGACTCTGCCATATTGTATATGAATTGGTGGCAGAGGTGATATTTAAGTCTGGTTTGGCTGTCTCTGAATTTGATGTTACTTTTGCTATGTAATTCTACCTTTCATATAGCCACACACATAATAATCTATATAAATACATAGAGACACACATTTTTACATATTTTAAGTGCATATATACCTTCTTGGTAATCTACCTGCCATGCAGGAGACCCAGATTCAATCCCTGGGGTTGGGAAGATTCCCTGGAGAAGGGCATGGCAATCCACTCCAGTATTCTTGCCTGGAAAATTACATAGACAAAAGAGCCTGGTGGGCTACAGTTCATGGGGTTGAAAAGAATTGGACATTGAATGACTAACGCTTTCACTTTCATACCTTCCTGATCTCTCTCTTCATTGATCAGTAGGGAAGTGATACTTCTTTCTTAGAGTCATTGATAAAATTAAAGAGAAAAGATATATAGGACCAGCCCCCTAGATAAGAGTAAAAACTATTAACTTCATGGTTGAAACTGCCATATCCCCCCTCATCCTTCCTAAAGTGTTTGATTTAGCTAAAGGAATGTTTAAAAATTAGGATTTGAGAGTCTTTAGATTTGGGTCATAATCTCTAGGACTCACCAATCTCTAGTGTTTTATACCAAGCTGGAATCATGGCTTTTATTGCCTGCTTGGGCTGTATAGGCATATAACTTTGTATCCCTGAAATAAGTCAGCAAGGAAAAATGAAAAATCCATGAATATTTTGAGACATTAATTCTTTCTTAATGCACACAGACATCCAAACTCACTGGTAAGAAACAGTGCATTAGATTATGCTTCTTTTCTTCAGTCAAATCAGAAGCCAGTTAGCAGAAAGAATAAATAGAGAAAAATCACCATTAGTTTGTTTTGGAGGGAGACAGGCATGTAACTGAAAATTCTTTCTTTAAATGCTGAAATATACAATCTTTTCTTCTATTAACAGCAGATTCTCAGACACAATGATCTTTAACATCAAACTACATTAAACTATTCTCTACGTCATTTTGTTTTCCTCCTGCTAACTAAAATTCAAAATAATGCTCTACTGCTCCAAGCTCACCTTCTAGAACTGTAGCTCAGACTTCTTGGACAGAGGAAGTTCGTTTCACCTATCATCCTGTTGATGAGGTCAAGGTCAGCCATGGATCAAGTTTGACATAACATTAGGACAGAGGATTTTGGTGCTTAGAATGAAAGTAAAGTAATTGTTTCTTCTTGTGCATATCTTTTATAATGTAAATAATTCTAGAACTGATGGAGAAATGTATAAAATAAAAAAGAATAAATGATAGTACATGGAATAATCTGCATATAATTCTTTTGAAAATAATATATCCAATTTAGTAACAAAATGAAGAGAAGTCTGCCAAAAGAGACTTGATATTGATTCACAAAATACTTTCACCTAGAGTTCAACATCAGCTAGATTCAGTTCAGTTCAGTTCATTTGCTCAATTGTGTCCGACTCTTTGTGACCTCATGGACTGCAGGATGCCAGGCTTCCCTGTCTGTCACCAACTCCCGCACCTTACTCAAACTCATGTCCGTTGAGTCGGTGATGCCATCCAACCATCTCATCCTCTGTTGTCCCCTTTCCCTCCTGCTTTCAATCTTTCCCAGTATCAAGGTCTTTGTGAGTGAGTCAGTTCTTCACATCAGGTGCCCAAAGTATTGCAGTTTCAGCTTCAGCATCAGTCCTTCCAATGAATATTCAGGACTGATTTCCTTTAGGATTGACTGGTTGGATCTCCTTGCAGTCAGCTAGGTTAGTGGCAATTAATTTGTGATTTAATAAAATAAGTATAAAATTTGTCCACAGAAAATGGGTACTCTACCAAAGAGAAATAGCAGAAAATTAGATGTTGAGTGACTCTGTACAGAGCCTTTACTTCTGATTTTTGTAACTAACATCTGCCGCAGCTAATTCATCTTAGTCTCGGCTATTTTACTCTATAGAGTCATTTGTGTGTGTGTGTTTTGATTCAAAATAAGAAATACATTTTAGAAATAGTGATAGTAAGGAAACAGGAGGGAAGGGGGCAGAACACAACCTTTAAAAGAATGACATAGCCCGAGGACATGACATAAACTGTTTAAGGCCAAATAGTTCCAAGATGACAGACAAGTTGACTTCCACCAGACCTTGAACCTCAGTATACACTCACTGTAACATATTAGCATGCTAAACAACAGTCATAGGGGCCATGACAGTTTCAAAGAAAGAAAAGAAAAAAGTGAAGTCGCTCAGTCATGTTCAACTCTTTGAGACGCCATGAACTTACCAGGGCTTACCAGAGTTTACCAGGCTCCTCCGTCCATAGGATTTTCCAGGCAAGAATACTGAAGTGGGTTGCCATTTCCTTCTTCAGGAGATCTTCCCAACCCAGGGGTTGAACCTGGGTCTCCTGCATTGTCGGCAGATGCTTTACTGTCTGAGCCACCAGAAAGTGACAGATTCAAGGCTGACCAAAAACGGCAGTAGCTCAATTCCTAGAAATCCCCATTTCTTCTCCAAAATAGCTGGTATAGTCTTCCCGACCGTTAGCCTATGAAATTGCCCACCCCAATGAAAACGGATAATCGCATATCCTGTGCTGCTCTCACTTTCTGGGATGGCCCACACTCTGAGGAGTGTTTCTCTCTAACACATGTCCTACCTATCACTTTGCCTTTTGTTGAATTCTTTCTGTTGAAGGAAGAATTCATAGGGCCTCCATCTTAGGCCTGTTCATGCTGATCATGCCCGGCTACCTTTCCAATGGACTCTGAACTCTGTGTTTAGTCCCTATGAAAACAACAACAGAAGGATAAGACCCCCTCCAGACAGGGGAACCTTGAAGATCATATCTAGGTTACTCATCGCCTAAGAGAAAACATACACTAATCACCCCTTCCTCCAGACAGGCCATAAAATTTTCTGTATCTATCGGAGCATAACCTTGGGTTTATTGATTATTGGCTAATTGTTTGACTGGTTGAGCACATGAGCACATAACACGTGAATGATGGGGTTATCAGGATTGTATTTTCCTTGGTTTATGTAAGTCTCAAGGAATTTGGAGTGGTAGGTTCAGACACGTACACATGGGGTATAAAAGATTTTCACAAATGCTGATCGGGGACCTTGGCTAAGAGGAGACTCTGCCTTGGGCCTATTGGTATAATAAACGGCACTCCACTATCTGCATTGTCCTTCTGAGTGAGTTTGTTTCCTGGAACGTGGGGCTACAACACTGTGATGAGACATTAAGAACCTGAGCTTCATTAAGTCCCAAGACCAGGTGTGATTCCATTTCAAAGATCATGGGTCCAAGTCCCAATCTGAGTTACATGGTTTCAGTAATAGTAACAGAGAGCGGACTATTTTTTAAAAGCAATGCATTCCAAAATTGTTCAGAAAGGATAACTCATTTGAATAATGTGATGTTTATTTCCCGGCAAGTTCAAATAAAATATAATGAAAAATATCAGAAAGCATTAGAAATTAGGAATAATATTTAGGAAAATTAATTGATTATATTATAAAATCATTTAAAATTCTTTCTTAAAATAATGTCTGTCTTATAGGTTTTGACACATTTTCTTCTGGTTTCCCACTAAAAAGAGATGAAAACTCAATAATACTGAAAACCAAAGCTGTCTGACATGCTGTTAATGTAACTTGAGGATAAGATCTACTAAGCATGAGATTAATGGCTTGTCTATATTTGCCTTGTCTCTGACCCAGCAAACTCACTTGCTTGGAAAGAAAAGAAAAGTGGCAGGGAGTTGGTATTTTATTTCTTCTCTATTCTCTGGCCTATAGCTCAGGAATTGAGAATTTGAACCGAGTACAAAATTGAATAATAGTCTCCTCACTTTAAGTACCATAAAAGGAAATAGATCTGTTTGTGCTGACATATCATAATCCGGACCAACTACAGTGTTAGGAATGTATAGACTGAACAATTTTTGAATGAATGAACAGAATTAGTAAAGTAAAATCTAATGATTGGAGGAACACTGATGAAAATTAAAATCAAGCAATGAAAAGTTCTTGGGCTAAAATAAGATTTACACATCTGGATTGAAAGCTATAGGTTAGTTTGAACCCATATCAAGAGACTCACACTTACAGATATTTGGAATTTCTTTTACTCTGGGAATTTCTTTTAATTCCAAGAGTAAAAAATATTTAGAAGCATTTCAACACCCTTTTATTTAACTTTCCTAGATAAAGGAAGCAGACACTGCTGAGGTGCACCCTAAAGCTAGACCTGCTGTGGAAAGGTAGCTAAACTTGTGAGGCACAGAAATGGGACATTCATGCTGAGAGCTGTCCTATACTCATATGATGGCAGTTTGGTCACAGAGAGACTTCTGGCCTATAAATGAGAGGACTGCATATTTGCTCAGCTAAGCACTTAACTCATTATGTCGTTTCTTGGACTTCAGTTTTTGTTTTGTTTTTTCCCCACATGGAAGGGGCTGGATTCTTGAGGGTGTCAATTAGTAACCTGTGAGGTGAATCCAGCCTGCATACGTGTCTTATTTGGAAAGGAATGCAAAATTGCCTTTATTTGTAGAAGAGTAAGATTTGGTTATGTCCAGAGAAAATCCAGATAAATCTATAAGGAAACTATTGTACCTAATAAGAGAGTTTAGTAAGATTGTATGAGACAAGGTCCGTTTACAAAAATAAATAGAATTTTTAAATTCTAGCATTGGTCAATTTAAGATTAAACAAAACAAAACAAAACAAAAAGCCAGCATTTAAAAAATCCCTATCAAACTCTTAGGAATAAATTTAACAAAAAGTTTACAAGACTTGTGCACAGAAAATCTGGAAATTGCTACATGTTACTTAGAGAAATTAAAAAAAGATCTAAATAAATGAAGAGATATATTTTATTCATAGATTGGAAAAGCTCAGGATTTTTAGACATTAATTATCCCCAAATTTATTCAAGTCTTAGCAGATTGTTTTACAGAAGACAAGCTCATTCTAAAATTCATATTTAAATTCAAAAGAACTAGAATAGTAAAGAAAATCTTGAAGAAAGAAAATAGTTGGATGACAACTAAATTTTGAGATAAACTATGAAGCCACGAGAGCTTCCCTGATGGCTCAGTTGGTAAAGAATTTGCCTGTAATGTAGGAGACGTGGGTTCAATCCCTGGGCTGGGAAGATCCCTGGAGAAGGGAATGGCTACGCACTGCAGAATTCTTGTCTGGAGAATCCCACGGACACAGAAGCCTGGCAGGTTACAGTCCATGGGGTCACGAAGAATCAAGCACCAAGCACACACTCACACACACACACACACATACACACACACACGCACACACACAAAGCCACAAACATTAAATCTGTATAGGATTAGCATAGAAAGGGAGTCATTGGGCTTCCCTGGTGGCTCAGATGGTAAAGAATCCACCTGCAATGCAGGAGACTCCAGTTCAGTTTCTGGGTTGGGAAGATCTGCTGAAGAAGGGATAGGCTGTCCACTCCACTATTCTTGGGCTTCCTTCGTGGGTCAGATGGTAAAAAATCTGCCCACAATGCAGGAGACCTGGGTTTGATCCTTGGGTTGGGAAGACCCCCCCAGGAAAAGGAAATAGCTACACACTCTAGTATTCTGGCCTGGAGAATTATGAATAAAGGAGCCTGGCAGGTTACCATCCATGGGGTCACAAAGAGTCAGACAAGACTGAATGACTTTCACACATACACACAGACAAATCAGTGGTGACTCAGCAGTAAAGAATCTGCCTGCAATGCAGGAGACACTGGCTAGATCCCTGGGTCAGGGAGATTCCCTCAAAATGACAATCCTCTCCAGTGTTCTTACCTGGAAAATCTTAATCCATGGGGTCACAAAAGAGTCAGATATGACAGGGTAAATAAACAACAACAAAGACAGATCAACAGACAGAATAGGGAGTTCAGAAACAGATTGATACACATATGGCAAACCGAGTTTCAGTAAAAGTACCAAAGAAATTAAGCAAGAAAGGAAAACATCTTCAACAAATTTTGCTGAGAAAACTGGATGTTCCATAGAAAAACAAAAACAAAACTTGGACACCTATTCCTAACACCATACATAAAAGTTGACTCAAAGTAGCTCATAGACCTTAATGTCAAGTCTAAAAGAATAGCTTCTGGAAGAAAATGTAAGAGAACATCTTCCTCACTATAAAATAGGCAAATATTTCTTAGGGTACAGAAACTATCACTATGAAAGAACAGATAAATAGGGATTTTATCAAAATTAAAAAAAAAAAAACCTCATTCAAAAATATTCTTAAGAAAATGTAAAAGCAAGTCACAGATTGGGGAATATATTCACAATACATGTATCTGACTTTCATCCAAACCACAAAGTGAATTGCTAAAAATAGAATTTAAAAGGATCAACAGTGACACACACGTCACAAAAGGCATAGGATTGACTAATAAGCACACAAAAAGGAGCCCAACATCATTATTTTTTGAAATAATGTAATTAAGCTTTGAAAAGGGTAACACTTCACACCCATGGAATGGCTTAGAGTAAAAAAACTGATCATATTAAGTACTGATAACAACTTGGATGGGGGCTTCTCAGGTGGTTCAGTGGTAAAGAATCCACCTGCCAATGCAGGAGACTCATGAGACTCTGGTTTGATCCGTGGGTCAGGAAGATCCCTTGCAGGAGGAAATGGCAACCCATTCCAGTATTCTTGTTGGGATAATCCCATGGATAGAAGAGCCTGGTGGGCTACAGTCCATGGGGTTGCAAAGAGTTGGACATGACTGAACACATGAAAAAAAAAAAAAACAGTTTGGATCAACTAGAAAACTAATGCATTGACATTGATAGTGTAAAATAATACATCTAGCTTTGGCAACTGAGATTTAAAAAATATAGTTAAACATATATTTTGCTATAACTCAGAAGTTATAGCCAAGAAAAGGAAAATCATATCTACAAAGAGTTGTACAAGAATGTTCATAATAACTTTGTGCCTAATAATACAAAACTGGAAACAGTTCAGATGTTCATCAAATAGAAAATGAATAACTAAATTATAGAATAGCCACATAATGGAATTTGTTTAGAAATTAAAAGAAGAAATTTGATATTGTCAACTACAAATTGGCACTTGCCAAGAGCATTTGCCAGCTACTGAACAACAAGGGTGTTTGCCATCTGCCTCTGTGGAGATTGAACCCTGTGTAACTGCAGCTGCTGACCTTCAACACCCCCTGAGGGGAATTTAGGGAGGAGAGTGAGGCACTCTGTGCTCCAGGGAAGTTGGTGAAACAGGTCTTTAGATAGTACAATATTTTCAGGAACTGATTTCATGACCTGAATCCTTGCATCTCCTCATATCTAGAAAATCACTAAATCCCTTCATGGTGACATCAGCTCATCTTGACTAGCAGAAAACCTTTTGTAAAATAAACACTTGATTGCACTGAACTCCCTTGTCACCAAAATCTTATATATTGACCTTCTCCCACTGCCCCTTTGAGGAAGTCTCTCAGAGCTATCTGAGGTGCTGTCTCCATGCTGCCCCAAGTAAAACTTAACTTGCAGCTTTCATGTTGTACACCTTTTTAGTCAACATAATGTTTTATGTACAATAATATGGACATATCTCTAAAACATTATGTTGAACAAAAGAAACCAGATGGAGTATAAACTTATGATTCCTTGCATTTCAGTTCAAGAACAGTAATACTACTCTAGGGCAAGGGTTGGCAAGCTTTTTCTGTGAAGGGCCAGATAATAAAGATTTTAGGCTTTGTAGTGACAAATTTTTAGTATCTGTGTTCATTTGTTTTGTCCTGAAAGCAAACAAGAAGTTTCTGGATAAAGGCAGACTAGTATTGCTTGTAGCAATCTTTACATAAATTTCCTATGCTTTGTTCTCTCCCTTCAGGGAAATGTGGTAAAAGCCAGAAGTTCAGGGCTACAGTACAAATAGGAAATTTTGTACCACAGGAGAGGAACCCTAGAAAATCTGGGATTTTATTTGGGAACTGCTGTACAGCTGCCCTTCACTCCTCCTGAAAAGACCTATATCTTATCTCTCTAATGTAAATAAATCTTCACTGGGGAAGAAAAAGAAGGTCCCTATTATACATTATTTTGAAATGAAAACAAATAGCTCCTAGTTTTGTCCCCTTTTAAATGTAAATTCATACCCTTCAAATGTAAAGTTACAAATGTTTCCAGGAGACAAATGAAAGCATTCTATCTTTATGACTTGTCAAGTTTTATAGCTCAAGAGGCTGGGTCTCTGCAGGAACACTAGAAAATCCAGAAAAGACTGACTTTCTAGTGAGGGCAGTAATGTCTCAGTCTCAAGTACTCAGCCTTGCCCTTGTGATGTGAAAGCAGTAGCTTGCTAAAGAATGGGCGTGACTTCATTTCATTAAAACCTTACTTACACAAATAAGTTGTAAGCCAGATTTAATTGATCTGAGCTGTGGTTTGCCAACCCCTGTCCTAGCATGAAAGCAAGCTTTGCAATGGTTTCCTCAGATGTCCTGCTTATTGACTGAGGAGGAAGTCACGTGAACTTTCAAGAGTGGGGGAAATACTCTTTATTTTTATCTGGGCAGTGGTTAAAGCGGCCCGATGGACTATAGCCTGCCAGGTTCCTCTGTCCAGAGATTTTTCCATGGCAAGGATTCTTGAGTGGGTTGCCACTTCCTACTCCAGGGGATCTTCCTGACCCGGGGATCTTCCAAGCCCAGGGATCAAACCCACATATTTTGCATCTTCTGCTTTGGCAGCTTGATTCTTTGCCACTAGTTTCACCTGGGAAGCCCCCGATGGGTGTATGAAAGTGAAAGTGAAGTTGCTCAGTATGTCCAACTCTGCGACCTCATGGACTGTAGCCTACCAGGGTCCTCCATCCATGGGATTTTCCAGGCAAGAGTACTGGAGTGGGGTTCCATTTCCTCCTCCAGGATATCTTCCCGACCCAGGGATCAAACCCGAGTCTCCCACGTCGCAGGCAGACGCTTTACCGTCTGAGCCACCAGGGAAGCCCAGATGGGTGTATATGTTTGTCAAAACTCATCGAAATGTGTGGCTCAGATCTGTGCATTTTACTTTCGCAAAATTTACCTGTTTAAAAAGAATCACTACAGATTCTTGCAGCCAATAAAAAGATAATAATGAAATACCATGAGCAATTTTATGCTCCTTAATTAAACAAAGTAGAAGAAATGGACCAATTCCATGAAAATCACAAACTGCCAAAATTCAACTAAGACAAAATAATCTGAATAGTCATATAAACATTAAAGAAATTGAATTCATAATTTAAAAGCTCCTAAAGAAGATATCTTCAGGACAAAATGGTTTCATTGCAGAATTCTATTAGATATTTAAAGAAGAATTAACATGAGTTCAGCACAACCTCTTTCAGAATACAGAAGAGTATGCTCAACTTGTTTTATGAGGCCAATGTTAATTAACCTCATACCAAATGAGAGGGAGAAAGTACAAAACAAAACAAAGCAAATCTATAGACCAATATACCTTAGACACAAAATCCTTAACAAAATATTAGCTAACATGTAATTCTACCTCTTAAAAACACCTCCATTTTAAAAAATATATCTTTTCTTTTCTTTTTTTAAAACCTCTGTGGAAGTAGATAGGTGTGTTGCTGTGTGCACATGTGAACATGGATGTATGTGTTTTCTGTAAGAATTCAAATTAGAAACCTCGTTGGGCTTTCCTAATGGCTCAGTTGGTAAAGAATCTGCCTGCAATGCAGGAGACTTGGGGTCCATCCTTGGGTCAGGAAGATCCCCTGGAGAAGGGAATGGCTACCCACTCCAGTACTGTTGCCTGGTGAATTCCATGGACAGAGGAGCTGGGCAGGCTGCAGTTCATGAGAAGGCAAAGAGCTGGACACGACTGTGTGGCTAACTTTCACTTTTCACTTTCAACAATGGGCTGAAATATTTAGATCTAGGTATAAAGTAAAAGAAAGTAATCTGAAGGCTTCCTTAGCGGCTTAGTGGTAAAAAAGAATCTGCTTGCCAATGGAGGGGACATTGGTTTGATCCTGATTTGGAAAGATCTCACATGCCGTGGCAAAACTAAACCTGTGTGCCACAACTACTGAGCCCATGTTCTGTAACTACTGAAGCCTGTGTGGCCTTGAGTCTTAAGAGCTGTGTGCTCCACAGCAAGAGAAGCCACCACAATAAGTCTGAGCATCACAACTAGAGAATATACCCCGCTGGCTGCGGCTAGAGAAAGGCCCATGCAGCAATAAAGACCTAGCACAACCATAAGATAAATAAATAAAATTATTAAAAAATACAAAATACAATATGATTACAAAAAATAATCTACAGAAAGAAATGTATTGTTATTTCTCCTACGTAATTTTACTCATTTTTTTAATCTGGAAAAAATCATTTCAAATGTCAATAATTCTTGGAATTCTATAATTCCAAGACACATTATCCTCATAGATAATTCCCCTCAATATCTTTTTGTGTATGCGTGTATGTGTGACAATGTGTTCGACAGTTGACAATTATAACTTTAACAAATGAGCACCAAACCAGGCTTAAACAGGTCACAAAATAGATTAACCACTGACATATTGAAAAAAATAATACAATTTCCCAACATGAACTATTGTGGTCACGTCATAAAGAATTACCCTTTGAAAATGCACCTGAAAAACACCAGCTTACCATTATGACAAATTAGCTGCTTTTCATAGATAGATACTATTGTGTAAATACAAATGAAAATACATCAGTGGCCATTATTATACTAACAGTTTAGTATTAATATAATATCCAAGAATCAGCTATAATTACAGTAAAAGCCCCATGACTTAGATCTGCCATGGGTTTCTTAAATAATCAATCTGAAAAGCTGAAATAGTGATATAGGGACATCTTTACCAAATGAAAAATTACATTTTCATTAACAATAACACATCAGTTTTTATTTTAAATAGACAATAATGAATAAAGTATGTATTTAATGTTATAGCATAGATTCCCAGATATCTCTTTTTCCTGGTTAATATTTTACATAGTTTGAAACAATTCCAATTTCAACATTTTAAAAATTATAGATATGACCTTTACTCCTTGAATATAGGAAAGTGCAGAGACAAAGAGAAAAATAACCCTCTTTCTTTTGTGGATCCTAAGGAAGTACACACACACACACACACACACACACATCTGGGGTATGAGTGCTAGTGTTTATTTCCGTTCATACACGGTAGAGAGGAACAAAGGGAAAAAGGCCCCTTAACAGACAAAGACCCTGAGTTGACACACACTTCCTCTACCTTTTCTTTCTGCTCTTAATTCTTATTTATTCTACTCTAGGAAAACTACCCATAGTCTAGTTAATAAAAAATGATATTTACATAGGTTAATGGGCTTCTAGGTTCCTCCCTGTACCACAGGGCATAACATCTGGGAACTGTTCTACAAATTCCCTTGCCAGCAGGATTCTAGTTACAAACTATCAATGAAAGACATTTACATTAAATTTGTAAGGGGAAGAAAAGGAAAGGCCATTAATGCTTAGGTTTAAACAGACCTTCGGTAGACAGAAAAAGTTTTACCTTTGGCATTTTGATATCTTCCTGAGTGAGCGAAGTCGCTCAGTCGTGTCTGACTCTTTGCAAACCCATGGACTGTAGCCTAACCAGGTTCCTCTGTCCATGGGGTTTTCCAGGCAAGAATACTCGAATGGGGTGCCATTTCCTTCTCCAGGAGATCTTCCAGACCCAGGGATTGAACACAGGTCTCCTGTATTGTAGGCAGACGCTTTACTATCTGAGCCAGCAGGGAAGATCTATCTTCCTGAGTATCAGCCATTAGATGCTGCAGATATTGAAGACTTTTGGTCTTGACTTACCTTCAGTTCTTCCACGTTCACATTTCTCAAAAGAAGCCTTCCTGGCCTTCACTCTTACCTTCTTACAGATGTGCTGCTACTGCTAAGTCGCTTCAGTCATGTCCGACTCTGTGCGATCCCATAGACGGCAGCCCACTAGGCTCCCCCGTCCCTGGGATTCTCCAGGCAAGAACACTGGAGTGGGTTGCCAGTTCCTTCTCCAATGCATGAAAGTGAAAAGTGAAAGTGAAGTCGCTCAGTCATGTCTAACTCTTCGCGACCCCATGGACTGCAGCCTACCAGGCTCCTCCATCCATGGGATTTTCCAGGCAAGAGTACTGGAGTGGAGTGCCATTGCCTTCTCCGTCTTACAGGCGTATGAATCTTTAATTCCCTATTTGATCCACAAAGCAGAAATTTCATGTGGTTCATCCTAAAAACAATATAAAATTTGAAATTATTTTCAGTAAAAATGTATCAGTAACACTGTCAATCACCCAAATGGACCACATTCCCATTTTAAACAATAAACGGGCTGGGAAAGTATGTGCCTTTCCATATGGAAAAGCAAATCTCATGCTCAGTCATGTCTTTGCAACCCCATGGACTGAAGCCCGCCTGGTTCCTCTCCATGGGGATTCTCCAGGCAAGAATACACAAGTGGGTTGCCATTTCCTCAGGGGATCTTCCCAATCCAGGTATCAAACTCACGTCTCCTGCATTGAAGGCAGATTCTTTACCATTGAGCCACCAGAAAAGTCTCAAAGTATGTCTGCAAAAGGTATAATTCCACATTCTATACACATCCCCTGTGAGTGCAGAAGTACTTCTGCTTATATGGCTAGCCCAGGTCTTGGTGAGCTTGAATCATTCATCTTCTACTTTCATGTTCAGTCTCATCTAGATTCTAGAATGGCCCAGTCTTGAGAAAAGATGTGCTTATGTTATTTTTCAGTCACCCACAGGTACCTCTCTGTACAGACCCTGCTCTATATACTTCACATTCTGGGTCAGGCATTAGTGTCCCACTTTTTTCTTTACTGCCTTTTCTAATAAATCTGGAACCCTGTTACTTGTTGAGGATCACATGGTTTCCGGGTATGCATACAAGTAGCAGGACCTCAACAGGTCATTTTGCTTTGCTTGCCTATCAGGACATTGATTTTTGTTGTTGTTGCTTATTTTTGTTTTTTCATTTTGAATCCCATGTGTAGAAGGATGTTTTGATATGGTGCCTAGATATTGCTATCCTACTGTGCATAGTGCCTAGCATACTTCATTTATATTAAATGAAAGAAAAAATGATTAAAAAAAAAAGATTATTTAGAGCAGGCCCAGGTTAATGGGAACTCAGAGTAGAAACCTAAAGATATTTAGAGAGTATTTCATACAAATTTACTTAAGAGATTCAAGTCATGTCAGACACTTCATTGAGGTTAAGCTCAAATCTTTGCCTACTTGGTCAAAATGGACTCAAGAGAAAGTCTGATTTTTTCCATGAAACAGTATGATCTTAGGCAGACAATCTGAAGTGGGTAGGTATGATCTTCATTCACATTATTGAAACTGCTTCAGTGGTTTCTAGCCCCCTTTGAAGCTTGCAGGAAAGAGGAAAGATGTGGGAGGAAATCAGCTTCTTTTTTTTTTCAACAACTTGACCTGGATATTGCATATATATCACTTCTAATCATCTCCCAATGCCCAACATCATATGACTACACTCATCTTCAAGGGCATAATTTCTAGTGGTAATGCTATGCGCTAAGCTAAAACTCAGGAGTTTTATTACAAAAGTGAAAATGATAAATGGCTGCTACTGCTGCTAAGTTGCTTCAATCGTGTCCGACTCTGTGCGACCCCATAGACGGCAGTCCACCAAGCTCCGCCGTCCCGGGGAGTCTCCAGGCAAGAACACTGGAGTGGGCTGCCATTTCCTTCTCCAATGCATGAAAGTGAGAAGTGAAAGTAAAGTCGCTCAGTCGTGTCTGACTCTGTGTGACCCCATGGACTGCAGCTTACCAGGCTCCTCTGCCCTTCAGCCCTGGGATTTCTTTGGAAGGAATGATGCTAAAGCTGAAACTCCAACACTTTGGCCACCTCATGGGAAGAGTTGATTCATTGGAAAAGACTCTGATGCTGGGAGGGATTGGGGGCAGGAGGAGAAGGGGACGACAAAGGATGAGGTGGCTGGATGGCATCACGGACTCGATGGACGTGAGTCTGAGTGAACTCCGGGAGATGGTGATGGACAGGGAGGCCTGGCGTGCTGCAATTCATGGGGTCGCAAAGAGTCGGACACGACTGAGCGACTGAACTGAACTGAACTGAACTGAGGGGACAATTAGCAGAGTCTGACACACAAGGAATTTGAATTTAGCCCTAGCTGAAACCAAAGCCTCTTTTGTTTGTTCCACTGCGCTTTGTGATTTCTGCATCTTCTAGGTTATAAGAAACATACAAATTTTTAGCAGAGATGCAACACGATCAGATTTACATTTTTGAATGAATACTTTGAAGAAATCACAAAAAGGGAAGGAAATGTTAGAAAATAGTTGTGTAAGTTAAAGCAATAAATGATTGTTTAAAGCAGCTGTTCTTAATCTTTTTGGTTTTAGGACCCCTTTATACTCTAAAAAACCCCAGAGGACCTCAAAGAACTTACATTTATATGGATCTATCCATTTATCTCTACCATACCAGAAACAAAAAGTGAGGAAATTTTAAAGCATAGGAGAGAACACCTGTTGTATTAGTCATCGGAGTAATGATGTCATCACCTGTCATGTAGCTTGCAGACAATTCTGCTTAATGTTTGGGAGATAGTGAGAGTGAAATAGGCAATTAACATCTTAATATTATTATGAAATTATTTTTGACCTCCTGGAGATCTCAAAAGAGTACTGGGGTCCCAGAGGGATCCCTGGATTATACTTAGAGAACCACTGGCTTAAATAAGTTCTTATCAGCGGAGTTGTCAGGGAGGAATAAGTTTAAAGACCTTAGTGGAGTAGAAATGACAGGATTTAGTGACTTGCTTTAATAAGATATAATTTACAAATAGCCTCCCTTCAGTATTAGTTGTTACTGTGTTGAAGCTAACCTTTAAGGAGCACTGTGCTGAGTGCTTTAAATACTTAATTTTATTTAATCCTTAAACTAAACCCTGTGATACTGTGCCATTACATTTTTTATAGCCAATATGTATAATGAATAATGTATAATTGTGGTGTGCATGCTAAATTACTTCAGTCTCTCTGCAACACTATTTCTGACTTTGTGCAACCCTATGGACTGCAGTCTGCCAGGCTCCTCTGTCCATGGGATTCTCCAGGCAAGAACACTGGAGTGGGTTGCAGTGCCTTCTCCAGGTGACCTTCCGGGCCCAGGGATCGACCCCATGTCTCTTACGTCTCCTGCATTAGCAGGCAGGTCCTTTACCACTAGCATCACCTGGGAAACCCCAGTCATGGTGGTGAGCAGCATATAATTTCCTAGCTACTGAGAACCAAATTTCTTTTAAGGCAAGTGGAGTTTAAGGCAAATTTCTTTTAAGGCAAGAAAATTTC
>SJXP01003324.1:2026-14136 GCA_006408505.1 Damaliscus lunatus | reverse complement strand
GTCAGTTTTCCTTCCAATCCCAAAGAAAGGCAATGCCAAAGAATGCCCAAACTACTGCACAATTGCACTCATCTCACACGCTAATAAAGTAATGCTCAAAATTCCCCAAGCCAGGCTTCAGCAACATGTGAACTGTGAACTTCCAGATGTTCAACCTGGTTTTAGAAAAGGCAGAGGAACCAGCGATCAAATTGCTAACATCTGCTGGATCATCAAAAAAGCAGGAGAGTTCCAGAAAAACATCTATTTCTGCTTTCCTGACTATGCCAAAGCCTTTGACTGTGTGGATCACAATAAACTGTGGAAAATTCCTAAGGAGATGGGAATACTAGACCATCTGACCTGTCTCTTGAGAACCCTATATGCAGGCCAGGAAGTAACAGTTAGAGCAGAACATGGAACAACAGACTGGTTCCAAATATGATAAGGAGTACATCAAGACTGTATATTGTCACCCTGCTTATTTAACTTCTATGCAGAGTACATCATGAGAAACGCTGGGCTGGAAGAAGCACAAGCTAGAATCAAGATTGCTGGGAGAAATATCAATAACCTCAGATATGCAGATGACACCCCCCTTATGGCAGAAAGTGAAGAGGAACTCAAAAACCTCTTGATGAAAGTGAAAGAGGAGAGTGAAAAAGTTGGCTTAAAGCTCAACATTCAGAAAACGAAGATCATGGCATCTGGTCCCATTACTTCATGGGAAATAGATGGGGAAACAGTGGAAACAGTGGCAGACTTTATTTTGGGGGGCTCTAAAATCACTGCAGATGGTGACTGCAGCCATGAAATTAAAAGATGCTTACTCCTTGGAAGAAAAGTTATGACCAACCTAGATAGTATATCGAAAAGCAGAGATATTACTTTACCAACAAAGGTCCGTCTAGTCAAGGCTATGGTTTTTCCAGTGGTCATGTATGGATGTGATAGCTGGACTGTGAAGAAAGCTGAGCATCAAAGAATTGATGCTTTTGAACTGTGGTGTTGGAGAAGACTGTCAAGAGTCCCTTGGACTGAAAGGAAATCCAGCCAGTCCATCCTAAAGATCAGTCCTGGGTGTTCATTGGAAGGAGTGATGCTAAAGCTGAAACTCCAATACTTTGGGCACCTCATGCAAATAGTTGACTCATTGGAAAAGACCCTGATTCTGGGAGGTTTAGAGGCAGGAGGAGAAGGTGACAACAGAGGATGAGGTGGCTGGATGGCATCACTGACTTGATGGACATGAGTTTTAGTGAACTCCAGAAGTTGGTTGTGGACAAGGAGGCCTGGCATGCTGTGATTCATGGGGTGGCAAAGAGTTGAACACGACTGAGCAACTGAACTGAGCTGAACAAAGGCATAAAATACTTATGAATAAATTTAATCAAGGAGATAAAAGAGCTGTACACTGAAAGCTATAATACACTGGCGAAAGAAACTGAATAAACACCAATAAATGGAAAGATATTTTATGCTCACAGATGAGAATATTACTAAAATGTCCATACTACCCAAAGCAAACTACAGATTCAATGAAATCCCTGTTAAATTCCCAAAGGCACTTTCACAGAAACAGAACAATCGTAAAATTTGTATGGAACCACAAAAGACCTCAGATAGCCAAAGCAATCTTGAGAAAGAACAACAATATGATGCTGGAAACATCATGAGCCCTTATTTCAAACTATGTTACAAAATTATAGTAATTAAAACAGTAGGATATTAGAATAAAAACAGATTTAAATGAATGGAACAGAGTAGAAAATCCAGGAAAAAAATCCACACATATACAGTCAATTTATGAAGAACAGTTGATATGTAAGTGGGGTTTTGGTTTGTACTTCCTTAATGATTAGTGATGCTGAACACCTTTTCAGCTTCTGTTTGCCATTTTTATATCTTCTTTGAAAAATTAAAACATAAAAATCCTAGAAGAAAACATAAGTGGTAAGTTTCCTGATACTGGTATTGGTAATGATTTATTTTTTTTTTATTTGACACAAAAGCAAAAATAAACAAGTGGGATTACATGAAACTAAACAGTTTCTGTACAACAAAGGAAACCTCAATAAAATGAGAAGGTAATGTACAAACATATTTGTAGAAAATATCTGTAAATCATGTATCTGAGAGATGATATCTGTAAATCATATCTGATGAGTTAATATCCAAAATATATAAATAATTCATACAACCGAGTAAGAGAAAGTGAGCAATACAATTATGAAATAGAGGATCTTAATAAATTTTTCAAAGAAGATATACAAATGGCCAACATGTACTGAAAAGGTGCTCAACATCACTAATCATCAAGGAAGTGCAAATCAAAAGCACACTGACATATCAGTTCATACCTGCTAGAGTGGTTATTATCAAAAAGACAAGACATAGTGTTGATGAGAATGTGGAGAAAAGGCAACATTAGTGCACTGTTGGTGGGAATGTAAATTGGTGCAACCAGTATGAAAAATATCATAGATGTTTTTCAAACACATTTAATATTCCTCAAAACATTAAAAATTGACAGTGAAATAAGTCATATAGTGTACTAAGTTGCTTCAGTCTTGTCCAACTCTTTGTGACCCTATGGACTATAGACTGCCAGGTTTCTCTGTCCATGGGATTTTCCAGGCATGAATACTGGAGTAGGTGCCATAACCCTCTTCATAGTTAATAATACTGTATTATATACTTGAAAGTTGCTAAAAGAGTAGATCTTAAAAATTCTTACCATGAGAAAATATTTATAACTAGTTATGGTGACAAATCTTAACTAGTCTTATTGAAGTGATCATTTGTAAAATATAAAAATACTAAATCATTTATTGCTCACCTGAAATTAAGATAATGTTATATGTCAATTATACCTCAATAATAATATAAGAAACTTAAAGTAGTTTCTTATGTCTACTTATACAATAGGCACTTAATAAATACTTACTCCTTCCTCTCTTTCCAATTCTTGAGCACCTCACTCAAACTGAAATACCAGCTCTCATGGGCATTACAAACATCTGAAAACTACAAACTGACCAGAATTTGTTGGTGCCTACACTAAGGATAATGAGGAGCTTACAGTGATACTTCTCAACAAATCAGCAGCAACAACAAAATGATAGGAAAGGAAATCATCATCTGATCATTTGTGGTTAAACATACAGATGGAAAAAAATATCCAGTATTTACTGAGAATAAGTATGGTCTTGAACATTTTACTTATTCATTTAATTCCTATGTCAACCTTATGAAATGAAATCAATAATCCTTTATAGAAAGGGAAATTGAAGTTCGGAAAGCAGATGTAACTTTCCTAAGGCCACATATAGTATACAGCAGTAAAGGAACAACACACTGATATTTGATATAACTTTGTCTAACTCAGTGACTCACTCTGGTGAATATCAATAAGCTGTTATTCATCTCAAAGAATGGCAAGATTAGATTCTCTGACTCATGAATCATCCTCCAATCTATGGCAAGCACAGAAATCTAAAGAGATATAGACATTATAATAGAGTAGTAAAAACATTAAGTTTACAGTCAGTTATTTGTGGGTTTGAATTCTGTCTATGCCACATATTATTATTGATGTGTCATTGGGAAAATTATGAAACTTCTAAAGCTTCACTTCTACATCCAAATATGGAGCTAATAATTGTCTTACTTCATAGAGTTGTTTAAGGATTATCTTAAATAATGTCTGTAAAATACTTAATATGGTTCCTGGCATGTAATTATGAATTTGTTTTTAGTTGTAACAAGACTCTGTAGTCTTGAAGTGTTTCACCAAGTTTGAATTAATAACATCTGGCATCAGAATCCCTCAAGATCTTATTAAATAAGAAGATTTCTGGGCCTCATGAGTCAGAGTACCTGGGCAGTGGGAATCTGCTTTTTAACAAGTGGCCCAGACACAGTTGAAATTAGTTACTGGTGCTCTCCATCATTCATTCACTCCTCTTCTATAACCACAGATGGATTTCCATTTGAGGGATTATACTTGCCCTTCATTCTACTTTTATTTCTCAGGTAGAGTATCTGATCTGTCACTGGTACCTGATTGATATTTCCCTGGCTACAAAGTAGTCCCAGTATGTCCCAATCAGAATTGATGTGATATATTTGGGCTTTTCCTGGAATACTAGGACAAAGATCTCTATTGTTGGATATGGACCTGAAAGGATGTAGCTCTGGAAATGCTGGTAGCCACTTTGTGACCATGAAGCAAGGTGGCTGTCTGAGAGTAGAGCCAGAGGAAGTGGAAACAAAAGATGGAGACAGAAGTCTCATGTCCATTGTGTCATTTAAGCCTCTTGGTCTAGCTATGCCTAAAGCCAGACTGACTCCTACACTTTTCAGTTGTAGAACAAACAGAACCTCTTTTTTTTGTTAGATCATTATGTACTATGTGTGTTTTTGTTACTTGTCGCTAAAAGCTATAACAAATTAGATAATACATGTGCAATTCTTTTGCCATATGCACACTAGCTAGGTCTTAATTCCACCCCTTGCATTCCATACATTGAATTAGACCACATGTGGCCCTTCAGGATTCTTTTTGTCTAAGGTTGAGACAAGATAAGCAGTCTCCTAGATTTCTCTCCTCTAAATTGACACCTAGATATTGGCCTTCTAGGGCGTGCAAAATATGTCCTACTTTATCTAACTTTGATGCTTCAACTAAAATTTGGTTCTACTAGCCAGAAGTTTCAAATTGAAATATCTAAAGAGTCCAGGAAGAAAAAAAAATGATAAACTAAAACAGGCTGGGAATCCAAGGAAAACATCAAGGCTAACCTGATATTAAATGCCCAGCCTCATTGCAAACAAGGCTGTGGGAAACAGACAGACTACAGAGTTCTTGTGCTCTTCCCTCTTTTAAAGAGAGCATCTGCTGCTTAGCTCCAGCCAAAAGTTGCTGTGGGAGAAATGCAGACCCAGGATAACCAGAGCAGTCAGGCATCCTGAATTTTATATGAAGTCTCATGAATTTTAAACATTAACAACTGATTCAGTTTTTTGAAACAGGCTGACACAGTGAGGACCAAACTCTGTGTACACTTGGGAATCTTGTCATCTCCATGTAAACCTCCCAAGGGGTGGCAGAGGGGAGAGTTACTGGGGAGACTATCACAAATGGGAAATTGTTCCAGGCCCCTGGAACAAGGGGAGAACAAGGAAAGAGATGCAACCAAAATGACAAATGGAAGAGAAATATCACTTTATCCATGGACTAGCTTTAGACTAGCTTGGTGACTATGGACTCATTATGAGTGTATTCTGCTCTTAACTCATATAAGATCTTCCTCTCAGGGTACAGGAAGCCTCTGTTTTGTTCTGGTATTTATTTATTTCTCTCTCTCCCTTTTTATGGTGAAAGAGAAATATTTATTCTTATTAGCCCTTCAATTCTAAATCACCATTGCTAGTAAAAAAAATGATTTAATACAAATTTTAGAGTATGCATTGATTATAATACAGTTCCCAATTAGAAAAAAAATTAAATATGAAAAGGAAGTGCTGCTTGGAGTTGAGGAGATGAATGATTGATTTTGTCTTGTTTTGTTGTGTTTTTTCTTGCAGTTTTTATTGAGATATGATTGACCTAGAGCACTGAATAAAGTGTACAGCATAATGATTTGACTTATATACATCATGAGATGATGATCACAATAAGTTTAGTGAATATCCATCATCTCAAAGAGATGAAAAATAAAAGAGCAAGAAGAAAATCCTTTCCTTGTGATAAGGATATTTGGGATTTACTTTCTTAAAAACTGTCATATATAACATACAGAGTTAATTATATTAATCATGTTGTACATTACATTCCTAGTACTTATTTACCTTATGTTGGAAGTTTCTACCTTTTGACCACAGGAAACCTTTATGTTTTTCTCAGAAATTAGGTTGTGTTGCTAACAGTCTCCATGCACCCATTTTCTTACTTTTCTCTTTTTAAAGCTGGTAAGGTCTCTGGTTTCTTTCTCTTCAGGCTGTGATCAGCCAGACATCTGGCCCCAAGCAAGTACTGAATTAACCTTATAATCCCAAGGAGGAACACTGACTGACAGTCCTTTTGATTCATAAATTATGTTTTGTTTATATATGCTTTCAACATGGGCTCATCTAAACTGTATTAATCTTGTATCCAACACATATTCACTCACCTTTAGATTTATCAAATATCTGAACAGGGTACAGAGGATTACTAATACAAATTTTAGAAGTTGTCTTTCTAATTCAGTCCTTTGAAACTGGGAGGCCTGTGACAATCTGCAATATGTGGCCTTCCTTTCAACATTTGCAGGTAGGAGCTTGCTAAAATGAACCTCTAAGGCAGCCAAGAAAGGAAAAGGAAGACTCTAAGACAGCATAAAACCTTTGGGATATGAAGTGGTTGTTCTCTCTTTTGCATTCATAGAAACAAGGAAGTCTAAAGATCTAACTCATGTATGACTGGCCCCCAATAGTCCATTTACACCCTGCTTCCTATCTCAGTTTTTACCATATACACAGCAGTATTCAAGGCCCTGAATTATTGCCCTAATTTTTAATTTGTGGACTATTGTTCTTATTCCATTTATCCCAGGGAATCAGGAGAACTGGGGAACTTCTAGAGAGCCATTGTTTAGATGATCAGAGAAGGTACTTATTCCAGGAGTAAATACTTACTATGTTTTTGACTGGATAATGAGATATTTAGGGGGAAAAAAAATCTCAACATAAACTGAAGGTATAAGGAGGATGGGACTGGGTCCATACCAGAGTTTATTAGATTGCTGGTCAAATGTATATGAAATCAATAATCTCTGAGGAGGACATCTTTCAGATTAATAAACAGAAACTTTAATTCTGTACCACAAAGTGGATAGTTTTGTCTTACTAACGATAACCAGTTCATCTGAAAGGGTGTCATAGACATTAGTAATAGACCAATATCTGATTCTTCTCTCATTCCTAGTACGAGAGGCTGTAATTCCCAGTGCCTTACTGTAATTCCCAATTAGGTGAGGTCATGCGACCAGCTCTGAAATGAAGACAGGTGTATATGTACTTCCTTCTCTTAAAAGAAGATCAAATATACCAACTTGTACAGGTCTGGTCAGTGGAGATGCCATCAGCCTGCAGTATTGAGTGACGCAATGGAGGAGAGGCCATATTCTCATCTGGGCTCAAAAATGAATATGTAAGATAAGCAAACAATAAGCTTTGGCTGTGTTAAGGCAATGGGATTTCAGAGTAAGTTTTCATTGCAGCATAGCATAGTCTACCCTGATTAATAAAAATGGATGCTGAGAAGGCAAGGAGGTTGCCTTGTTTCTGGAGCTAGGGGAAAGAAATTAGAAGCAGGGAAGCAGCTAGTGGTAAGCTGTTCTATCTTCCTTCTGTCTTCCTGCCTTCTTCTAATCCTTATTCTCCACACATACACAATGCGCCCATTCTGTCAATTTTCAGTTCTATATTCACACAGATGCCAACTTTATAAAATGAAAATAACTGAAAAAACATGTAAAGTACACATCTTAGTGTTGTGCATAATTTAAACATTTAAAAATTTTATGTATTCAAATGCATTCAGGAAAGGAAACATTAGCATGAAAGGCAGATGAGTAGTTGGTTTTCTGCTCTTCTGGTTTTACTATTTTTTGCCAAACATTCTCTTGGTGGTACATACCTATTCTCCTCTCTTCCAAAGATATCCTGAGCCGTGGGAAATTTTTCTACACTTAAAAACATTGAATTAAACTCATTCACTCACTCAACCTTTGACATATACCTTCTTGCTGCTGCTGCCACTAAGTCACTTCAGTTGTGTCCGACTCTGTGCGACCCCATAGATGTTAGCCCACTAGGGTCCCCCATCCCTGGGATTCTCCAGGCAAGAATACTGGAGTGGGTTGCCATTTCCTTCTCCAATGCATGAAAGTGAAAAGTGAAAGTGAAGTCGCTCAGTAGTGCCAAACTCTTAGCCACCACATGGACTGCAGCCTACCAGGCTTCTCCACCCATGGGATTTTCCAGGCAAGAGTACTGGAGTGGGGTGCCATTGCCTTATGTTATATCTGTATCTACCCTGATGGGAGCTCCTAGGTTAGATGGAAAGCAAATCTTTAATCCTTGAAGTGAAGTGTGCCTCATATATCTATGCGGAGAGCAGGGACCAATAGAAGTGAGCACATATGTTATAGTGGTATTGGATGTCAAGAATAGATTTACTAAGAAGGGCATGGTGACTTTTAATATTTAAAATAATATTTGGGGATGTTAAAGTGGGTGGTTGGCAAAGGGTGAGATTGGAGAAAGAGAACCACATTAGCCAAGAGGCAATGGAGTCATAATCTTGAGCAATTTAGCAAGGGGGATGGAGAAAGAGCCCACTATTTTGTGGCAGAGATATTAGGAGGCAGACACTAATTTGGATTTGAGGAATGAAGAAGAGAGGAGTCTAGACTGAGGGTCAGTGAGCTTTTTTCTATAATGGCTAGCTGGTAAATATTTTAGACTCTGTGAGTCACATACAGTCTCTGTTGTATAGTCTTTGCTTTTTATAATCTTTTAAAAATGTGAAAGCCATTGTTAGTTTGAGGCATGGATTTGGCTTACAGGCCAATTTGTGCCAACTCATGTTCTAGATTAAAATATCTCCCTTGGGTTAGATAAGAGGAGAGAAGTTTCAGGCTGCAAAGAAAATTGAAAACTACTGGCTGATGCTGTTAATTAGTCCACTGTTTTATCACAAATAGAAAAGTTTTATTTTAATTAATATTTGGCATATTAACCAAATTTCCCTTTATTATAAAATCTGTTTTTATAGAATGTTGCTTCAGAAAATAATTTTTGATTCATTATCCCTGTGGTGTTTTTATTCTAAATGCTGTATTCCTTGTACATGCTTTTTTGTTGTATTTGTCAGTTTTTGGTTATAGTGTCCTAAATATTTGGTATTAAGAATAGTGATTTTTTATTACAAAGCTACATCTTATTATATAGTAGATGCTTTTTGACTTGATGTATAGCAAGTGTTCAGTACATGTTATGTGAGTCAATTAATGATAATGATAAACTATCCATTGGAAAATGTTAGTTCACTTAGAAAATAATCACCAAGTTCTAGAAAGATAGGCATCAGCTCTTCTCTAAATGTTTGATAGAATTCACCTGTGAAGCCATCTGAAGCAGTAATGCCTATCCTTCTAAAACTTTTTCAAAAAATTGGAGAGGAAGGAATACTTCCCAACTCATTCTCCGAGGCCACCATCACCCTGATACCAAAACCAGACAAAGACAACATGGAAAAAGAAAACTAAAGTTCAATATCACTGATGGACATAGCTGCAAAAATCCTCAACAAAATTTTAGCAAACAGAATTCAACACCACATTAAAAGGCTCATACACCATCATCAAGTTGTGTTTATTCCAGGGATGCAAAAATTCTTCCATATACACAAATCAATCAATGTGATGCACCATATTAACAAATTGAAAGATAAAAACCATCTCAATAGATGCAGAAAAATCCTTTGACAAAATTCAGCACCCATTTTTGATTAAAACCCTTCAAGAAATGGGCATGGAAGGAATCTGCCTCAACATAGTAAAGGCCATATATGATAAGCCTACAGCAAACATTATTCTCAATGGTGAAAACTTAAAGCATTCCTCCTAAGATCAGGAACAAGACAAGGGTGTCCACTTTCACCACTACTATTCAACATAGTTTTGGAAGTCCTAGCTACAGCAATCTGAGAAGAAAAAAGAAATAAAAGGAATGCAGAACAGAAAAAATAAAGCTCTCACTGTTTGCAGATGACATGATACTATACATAGAAAATCCTAAAGATACTATCAGAAAATTACTAGAGCTAGTCAGTGAATTTAGCAAAGTCATAGGATACAAAGTAAATACACAAAAATCACATGCATTCCTATAAACTAACAATGAAAAATCAGAAAAAGAAATTAAGGAATCAATCCCATTCACCATTACAAAAAAATGAGTAAAATATCTAGGAATAAACTTACCTAAGGAGACAAAAGAACTGTATACAGACAATTATGACACACTGATGAAAGAAATCAAAGATGACATAAACAGATGGAGAGATATTCCATGTTCCTGGGTAGGAAGAATCAATATTGTAAAAATGGCTATACTAACAAATACAATCTACAGATTCAATGCAATCCCTATCAAATTACCAATGGCATTTTTCACAGAGTTAGAACAAAAAATTTCACAATCCATATGGAAACACAAAGACCTTGAATAGCCAAAGCAGTCTTGAGAAAGAAGAATGGAGCTTTAGGAATCAACCTTCTTGACTTCAGATTACAGTACAAAGCTACAGTCATCAAGACAGTATGGTACTGGCACAGAAACAGAAATACAGACCAATAGAATAAGATAGAAAGCCCAGAAATAAACCCATGTACCTATGGATGCCTTATTTTTGACAAAGGAGGCAAGAATATACAATGGGGAAAAGATAGCCTCTTCAATAAGTGGTGCTGGGAAAACTGGACAGCTTCAAGTAAAGAATGAAATTAGGACACCTCCTAACACCACACACAAAGATAAACTCAAAATGGATTAAAGACCTAAATGTAAGACCAGAAATTATAAAACTCTTAGAGGAAAACATAGACCACTCAATGACATAAATCAAAGCAAGATCCTCTATGACCCACCTCTTAGAGTAATGGAAATAAAAACAAAAGTAAGCAAGTGGGACCTGATTAAACTTAAAAGCTTTTGCATAGCAAAGGAAACTAGAAGCAAGGTGAAAAGACAACCCTCAGAATGGGAGAAAATAATAGCAAATTAAACAACTGTCAAAGGATTAATTTCCAAAATATACAAGCAGCTCATACAGCTCAATATCAGAAAAGCAAACAACTAAATCAAAAAGTGGGAAAAAGACCTAAACAGACTTTTCTCCAAAGAAGACATACAGATGGCTAACAAACATATGAAAAGATGCTCAACACTGATATCACTAGAGAAATGCAAATCAAAACTACAATGAGATATCACCTCACACCAGTCAGAATGGTCATCATCAAAAAGTCTACAAATGAGAAGTGTTGGAGAGGATGTGAATGTAAATTGATATAGCCACTATGGAAGATGATATGGAGATTCCTTAAAAACTAGGAATGAAATACCATATGACCCAGCAATTCCACTCCTAAGAATATACCTTGAGGAAACCAAAATTGAAAAAGACACATGTATCCCATTGCAGTACTGTTTACAATATCTAGAATATGGATGCAACCTAAACGTCCATCAAGAGATGAATGGATAAAGAAGTGTGGTACATGTACACAATGGAATATTATTCAGCCATAAAAAGGAATGGATTTGAGGCAGTTCTGATGACGTGGATGAACATAGAACCTATTATGCAGAGTGAGGTGAGTCAGAAAGAGAAAGATAAATATCGTATTTTAATGCATACAAAAAAAAAAAAAAAAAGGAAAATAACAGAATGGGAAAGACTAGAGATCGCTTTAAGAAAATTAGAGATACCAAGGGAATATTGCAGGCAAAGATGGGCTCGATAGAGGGCAGAAATGGTTTGGACCTAACAGAAGCAGAAGATATTAAGAAGAGGTGGTAAGAATATGCAGAAGAACTGTACAAAAAAGCTTCATGACCCAGATAATCACAATGGTGTGATCACTCACCTAGAGCCAGACATTCTGGAATGTGAAGTCAAGTGGGCCTTAGAAAGTATCACTACGAACAAAGCTAGTGGAGGTGATGGAATTCCAGTGGAGCTATTTCAAATCCTGAAAGATGATGCTGTGAAAATGCTGCACTCAATAGGCCAGCAAGTTTGGAAAACTCAGCAGTGGCCACAGGACTGGAAAAGGTCAGTTTGCATTCCACTCCCAAAGAAAGGTAATGCCAATGAATGCTCAGACTACCACACAATTGCATTCATCTCACATTGCAAGTAAAGTAATGCTCAAAATTCTCCGAGCCAGGCTTCAGCAATACGTGAACTGTGAACTTCCTGATGTTCAAGCTGGTTTCAGAAAAGGCAGAGGAATCACAGATTAAATTGCCAACATCTGCTGGATCATGGAAAAAGCAAGAGAGTTCCAGAAAAA
>SJXP01003323.1:32552-81973 GCA_006408505.1 Damaliscus lunatus | reverse complement strand
ATCACCAACTGCCGGAGCTTGCTCAAACCCATGTCCATCGAGTCGGTGATGCCATCCAACCATCTCATCCTCTGTCGCCCCCTTCTCCTCCCACCTTCAATCTTTCCGAGTCAAGGTCTTTTCCAATGAGCTGGCCCTTTGCCACCAGGTGGCCAAATCTGGCCCCTAGCTGGTGTTAGGAGGAGACTGTCAGTGGTCCGGAGGAGCATCAAGGTTCTCTTCCCAACACAGAGAGGATCCTGGTGTTTCCCATCGGGACGCTGTGTCGATTGCGTTCCCAAGGAACTCCTTAGAAAACCACTTAGGACACTTCAGACTAAGGCATCATCAAGCTGTTTGGTGGGTTTTTGTTTTTTATTTTTATAGCATTTTGCGGTACCTCTTTTTAGAAGCAGCCGTGGGGCTTGTCAGTGCCCTTTGTGGGCGAGCAACGCGGTATTGTGTGTCTCTGGGGGGAAGGCGCGAGAGAGGGCGTCTTTAAAATCTGCGTCTAAATTTGCCGCCCTGGTTTATGCCCTGCTATTGTGTCCTGCAGGACAAAGAAGGCAGGTGCAGCTAGCTAGCTGGACTCCTTCACCAGAGTGGGCTGTTCCCCGAGTTTCCTTGTCTGGATAGCCTCGGATGCCCCCAGACACCATGTGTGGGGTCTCTGCCACATGTTCAAGCACACGTTCAATCGCCAGCGATGGTTTCACGGGTCAGTTTTATCCAAAGTTCCAGTTTGTGGCTTCTCTCTCTCTCGCTCTCTTTTTTTTTTAATGGAAGGCGTATGATTCCTAACAAGCCCCTTTCCACTGCAGCTGGCTTTATGGTAATACACTGACTTTTTTTTTTTTTTTTTTTTCTGTCTGCACTTAAAGGCGTGTCAGTTCCCTGGACAGGGATTGAATTAGCTCCACCACACTGACAGGGCAGACTCCTAACCAGCGGACCGCAAGGAAAGACCCCCAAACTTGAGGATTCTTATTGTAATCCTGCTGTCCCTTTAAAAGCCATAAAAAAACAAGTTCAGAAAAGTAAAATGCAGGGAAGATACTCCTTTACATACTTCGATGTTCAGTGTATAGACTGTGTGTTTTAGTCGCTCAGGCGTGTCTGACTCTTTGCGACCCCGTGGACGGCAGCCCGCCAGGCTCCTCTGTCCGTGGGGTTCTCCAGGCAAGGATGCTGGAGTGGGTTGCCATGCCCTCCTCCAGAGGGTCTTCCCCACCCCAGGGATTGAACCCTTATCTCCTACATCTCCTCATTGCAGGCAGATCCTTTACCCCTGAATCACGAGGGAAGCCCACACACGTGTAGGAAGGCTGAACAAATCTCCTAGTTAGTGAACATTGTTCTTTTTTAAAAAAAAAAATAATAATAATAATCTAAGCCGTGTTCTTTGCTAAAAGAAAAAAAAAAAAGTAAGGGTGGTTATGCTGTTGACAAAACTTGTGGGCTGCCAACAGAGTTTATGCTGAGATGCACAGGAGAGGAAGGGGTAAGCGAACCATTTCTGAGTAGCGTTGGAGGTCCCTGGGGAGTATTACTGGCCCCATCCTTTGTCTGTGTGTCCCAGGACACACAGGGGTCTCAGCTATTTAAAGGCAATAATAAAATCCACTGTGCGGATTATTGAATGCACTGTTGAGGAATTATGAGCAAAACAAAGCTCACTTCAGTTCAGTTCAGGCGCTCAGTCGTGTCCCACTCTGTGCGACCCCATGGACCGCAGCGCTCCAGGCTTCCCTGTTCTTCACCATCTCCCAGAGTTCACTCAAACCCCTGTCCAACGAGTCAGTGATGCCATCCAGCCATCTCATCCTCTGTCGCCCCCTTCTCCTCCCGCCTTCAATCTTTCCCAGCATCAGGGTCTTTTCCAATGAGTCAGGTCTTCGCATCAGCTGGCCAAACGACTGGGGCTTCAGCTTCAGCATCTAAGCTCATTTGTTCCCAAATGCCATGGACTCCAGTTGACTCCAACGATTTCATCATTTTTAGAAAGATACACTGGCATCTGTTCTCAAGGCCTTTGTCCAAACACATTTTTAGAAAGCAAGCATTTTTCCTCTTTGGATTCCCACACTTAAAAAAAAAAAAAATACTTGGAAACAGATAGCAAGGGTGCTTTGTACAATAGGATAAGAGTCCTTACTGCCACTGGATGTTGCAGTTAAAAACCGTTAAAATGGGGATATCCCTGGTGGTCTGGTGGTTGAGACTTCACCCTCCAGTGCAGGGGGTGGCAGATTCGATTTCTGGTCGGGCAGCGAAGATCCCACACACCTCGTGGCCAAAACACCAAAACATTAAACAGAAGCAATATTATAACAAGTTCAATAAAGACTTTAAAAGTGGTGCACATAAAAAAAATTTTTTAAGTGGTTAAAATCACAAAATTATTTTTCTTGATTGTATATATAATTAAAAATTATTGTGATAATATGCATGCTGTTATACATATATTGCTATAAATACATAATATATATAATAAATATAAATATATTTATAATATACATATATAATAAATATAATGTAGATATATAATATATATATACTATACATTTATAATATAATAGATTTATAATATAATAAATATAATGTAGATATATTTATAATATATGTAATGTGTATATTTATAACATGTATTTATCACAATAAAAACTTTTTGACTATTGTTTCTCAATAGGTGATGTTATACTTTTTACAAGGATTGTTTTTATTCAGGTATGGTTGATTTACAATATTGCAATTTTATTTAATAAAATGTGATCTACAATATTATATCGGTTTCAGGTGTACCCAGAGTAAAATTTTAAAATATATCGATTGTTGTTTAGTTGATAAATTCTGTCTGACTCTTTGTAACCCCTTGGACTGCAGCCTGCCAGGCTCCTCTGTCCATGGGACTCTCTGGGCAAGAATACTGAAGTGGGTTGCCATTTCATTTTCTAGGGGATTTTCCTGACCCAGGGATCGAAACTGTGTCTTCTGCGCTGACAGGTGGATTCTTAACCACCGTGCCAACTGGGAATCCCCACCGTGTTTTTTTTACAGATGTTGTTTTTATCGAAGTATGGGCAATTTAAAATATTACATTAGTTTCAGATGTATGCACAGGAAAACTTTTAAAAATATGGGTTCCCTGGTAGCTCACATGGTAAAAAAAAAAAAATCTGTCTGCAATGCAGGAGATGTGGGTTCAACCCCTGGGTCAGTAAGATCCCCTGGAGAAAGGAAATGGCAACCCCCTCCAGTATTTCTTGCCTGGAGAGTCCCATGGACAGAGGAGCCTGGAGGGCTACAGTCCCCAGGGTTGCAAAGAGTCGGACACGACTGAGCGACTTATATTGCATTTTAGCATTTCCTATCTCACCTCCAAAGGGCAACACAACAGAGTGAGCACACACACACACACTCACACACACACACACACTCACACACACACATTCAAGGATCCAGTGATTCTGAATATTTTTTTGGCTTTGAGTTTGCTATTGCTCAGAGCAAGGTCTTCTTCTTCACGGAAATTAAACACGCTCTCACCTTTTCCGGAAGCTTCACACTGTCAGAGAACTGTGTTCTCAACGTGAGCATGAAAAGAAAATCCTGCCCCACCGCCTCTACCTGATGCCAGATATGCAGCTAGACGCCGAGGTGTTTTTCCGGAGGCGGTTAAAGTCCCAAAAGGATTTTCATTTGTTGACGTGTTTATATATAGCTCCTGTCCTACTTTTGACTGAAACGACCAAGGCACTGATAGCTGAAAATCACATCTGGACTTTTTTTTTTTATGTCCTTTCCGAGTAGCCTCTGTAGCCTGAAGATCTAAAGGCTCTGTGGACAGGTTTGGGGTAGGTTAACCTTCTGTCTCAACTCACACCCACGTCTGGTCCACTTTGCAGGGGTTTCTTTTCAAGACAGTGGCTGGCATTTTTCAAATTTTCTTCTACAAGGCACTATTTACCGTAGTCAGGATATGGAAGCAACCTAAGTGTCCAGGGACAGAGAGATGAATAAAGAAGAAGCGGTAATAGATACAGAATATTACTCGGCCATGAAAAATGATGAAATAATATTGTTTGGAGCAACGCGGACGCCCAGGTGACCCTAGCGGTAAATAACCTCCCTGCCAATGTCTTGGAGACATAAGAGACGCGGGTTTGATCCCTGGGTTGGAAAGATCCCCTGGAGAAGGGAACGGCCACCCACTCCAGTATTCTGGTCTGGAGAATTCCATGAGCCGTATAGTCCGTGGGGTCACAGAGAGTTGGACACAGTTGGTCAACTTTCACTTTGTATATGAAATGGATAACCAACCAGGATCTACTGTACTGCACAGGGAGCTGTGTTCAATATCTTGTAATAACCTAGAAAAGCATCCCTGTGTGTGTGTCTGTGTGTGTGTGTGTGTGTGTGTGTGTCTGTGTGTAACTGAGTCGCTTGTTAAAAACTAGTGAATACGCCAAAACAGAAGCAGACTCACAGATACAGAGAAGAAGCTCGTGGTGACCAGTGGGGAGGCGGACGGTGGGAGAGGCAAGATAGGGGTGGGGTTATTAAGAGGAACAAGCTATTATGCATAAAACAAAATAAAAATCACAAGGATACATTATACGGCCAAGGCAACTTTGTATTACAACTTTGTAATAACGGCAAACCTTTAAACACTGGAGCAAAACAATAGTGAATAAGAAATTTAAAAAGTAAAAATAATATTTCCTAGAAACAGCACTGAAAAGAAAAAAAAAGAAAAGAAAACCATGTACACACCATCTTCTGAAAGGAAATTTTCCTATTAAGATGGGGGCCCATATTAAGATGGGCCATGTATTCATCTTAAGATATAAGTGAGGGACCTCAGAGATCTGGCAGGTTGGGTTCCAGACCACTGCAATAAAGCGGAACCTCTAAAGAAAGAGAGCTACACAGTGCACATAAAAGTCACGTTCGAGGGAGCTCAAACCCGGGGCTCTGCGACCGCCTAGCTGAGTGGGATGGGTGGGAGGTGGAAGGGAGGTTCAAGAGGAAGGGGACGTGTGTCTACCTGTGCCCGATTCAGGTGCATGAATGGCCGAGAGCAACACAATATTGCAAAGCGATTACCCTCCGATTAAAAATAAATGCATCGTTTTGAATATTTTGAAATTTGCATATTTTGAATAAAGTTAGGCGCACGGTGGATTGTAGTGGGTTAAACATACAATAGCATTGCGTCTTATGAAAACAATGCACCTGCCTTAATTAAAAAAAATATATATGTTGTGCCTCAAAAATGCTTATCATTATGTGAGAAGGCACAGTTGCCACAAGGCTATTGTAAAAAAGCGCAATGTGTGCAAAGCACATAAAGCAAACTGCAGCAAGCCCTTGCCGTTCCTAGGGTCTGTGAAAGCTTCAGGGGCCCGTGAAAACGCTTTCACTTCTTTCGTTTATTTACTTTTAATTTTTGGCCTCGTGGCACGTGGGACCTTATAGTTTTGAGACCAGGGGTTGAAATCCCGTTCCTTACATTCGTAATGAATGCAGAGTCTCAACCACTGGACGGCCGGGGAAGTCCTGTTTTCATTTCTTTTACGATGAAAAGGAAAAGATGTGAATAGAATGCAGCCCGGATGATATTCGTATTTACAGCAACCCACTTATAAAAGACAATGGTGTATATATTTTTAAGTTTTATTATGATGATTTTTAAATTTTTTACTTTATATTGGCACATATAGTTGATTAACAAGATTATGTTAGTTTCAGATATACAGCAAAGTATATGTATATATGTACCCCTTATATTCTTGCCTGGAAAATCCCATGGATGGAGGAGCCTGGTGGGCTACAGTCCATGGGGCCGCAAAGAGTCGGACATGACTGAGCGACTTCACTTCACTCACTTTATACGTATATATGTATTCATTCTTTTTCCAATTATTTTCCTGGTTAAGTTGTTACATTATATTGAGCAGAGCTCCTTGAACTACTATATATATAGTATATACATGTACTGCAAAATATATGTACTATATATATATATACATACATACGTATATATATATATATATATATATACGTATGTATCAGAGCAGGCGATGGCACCCCACTCCAGTACTCTTGCCTGGAAAGTCCCATGGACGGAGGAGCCTGGTGGGCTGCAGTCCATGGGGTTGCGAAGAGTCGGACACAGTTACTGAGCAACTTCCCTTTCACTTTTCACTTGCATGCATTGGAGAAGGAAATGGCAACCCACTCCAGTGTTCTTGCCTGGAGAATCCCAGGGACGGGGGAACCTGGTGGGCTGCCGTCTATGGGGTCATGCAGTCAGACACAACTGAAGCGACTCAGCAGCAGCAGCATATATATGTATATATATAGTTGTTTTTTACCTGCTCAGTCGTGTCCGACTCTTTGCGACCCCGTAGACTGCAGCACGCCAGGCCTCCCTGTCCATCACCAACTCCCGGAGTTCACTCAAACCCATGTCCATCGAGTCGATGATGCCATCCAACCATCTCATCCTCTGTCGCCCCCTTCTCCTCCCGCCTTCAATCTTTCCCAGCATCAGGGTCTTTTCCAGTAAATCAGCTCTTCGCATCAGGTGGCCAAAGCATTGGAGCTTCAGCTTCAGCATCAGTCCTTCCAGTGAATATTCAGGGTTGATTTCCTTTAGATCCTCTTTCCTGGGGAAAATGCAGAATTTGAAAGCAACGTGCATGGAAATTAAAACTCCAGGAGTCATTGAGAGACATGGTCCTCATTCAACCTTGAAGTGTGGACCAATATCACCCTTGAGAACTAGGAAGCTTATTGACTGAGAATCTAAAATTCCAGCACTGGAGTCTGTGTGTATGTAAGCCACTCTTTTCTTTTTTTTTTCTTCACGTGATATCTAACTTCTTATTGCCATGTTAATTATTTGAGCCTGGTCTCCAGGGCATGTGTGTGAAGGGGACAATTTTTTTAATTGAACAAATAAATTATTCATCTGAGCCGATTTCCTGTTTTTACGGAGACAGATGAAAGCTGATTTATATAACACATCCCACTGCCAAATTGGTAGTCTTTCCACGTCCCCGGCTCCCACTGAAAGCTGCAAGTCCAAACTCGATCTTTCGCCCTTGGTTTTCTGCATTGAAATCTCCTGTTTTGAAAAGGCATATTTGAAAAAAAAAAAATTAAAAAGGGTTAGACAACTGCAAATAGTCTTCAGTGTAACTGGGTAGCCTCAGTCCTGGCTCACATGCTGTCTCAAATTTCTGAAGCATTTTCAGGCTCTCGAAACGAGAAAGAGACAGCGACGACGAAATCGCGGCACTGTACCAGCCAAGGTGGCAGAACCCCAGCTAAAGATTTTTTAAGAAAGGTTCCCTGCCTCCTAGGAAAGCTACAAAAAATATTTTGACATCCTGAAAGCTGCGCTCCGTTGGTGTAGCTCTTTCTGTGAAAGAAAAGAGAGGGAGGCAAAAAAAAAAAAAGGCAAGTCTGTCTTGAAAGCCACCCTTGATTTTGGAAACAGAACATCTCCCGGGCCAATTACTCATCTCCCGGCTCTCCCGGGGAGGACGCTGCTGAGTCATCACGGCAGATCCGACAGCCTGTTCTGATCCAAAGGCCTTGAGGAAGGCTCACCTTTGCAGGGCGACGTGCTGCGTCCTGGGTGGGCATTTCGGAAAGATGCTCGTGGCAGAAGAACCGAAGACTGTGGGCTTGGGTTGGGGGTGGGGGGTCCCCAGGCGAGGACCAAGGGTGCAGAGAGGAGGGCATCGCTCACCCAGCCAAGGCTGGATCTATCTTCCGAGGCTGTTGGCACCTCCACACAAGGGACCAGCACCTCCTGGCTCCCTGGCTCGCAACGCAGTGACAGGCATCCAGGTGCAGATGAGGCCACGTTCCCCTCCCAGCTCAGGTGTTTAAGATACGGCAGCTCAGGATGGACAGGAGAGGGTGGTGAAGAGAATGACGAGACTCTCCGGCGTCCTGGGCTCTGACGGCTGACTCGCCTCAGGGTCAGCCCCCTCTCCCCTGCAGCTGTGCTCCGCTCCTCCGGTCCGGAGGACCCCCAGTGGGAGCCCCCTCCCGTCTGCCCCACGGGCCGAGAGACCCTCCAGGCCCCACCGAGGGGCCGTCTAGCCCACCCTCACCACGCTGCTGGGCCTGCGCTGCCCAGCGGGCTGGCTCACCCCTCCGCTCCACTCTGCTGATTTTCGGGCTTGCCTCTCCCCTCCACTCTGCTGATTTTCGGGTGTGTCTAATCCCACATCTATGCTGACATCTGGGCACCCCTGCCTGCCCACCTGCAGCTATGCACCCCTACCTGCCCGCCCTCACCCATGCACCCCTACCTGCCCGCCCTCACACTCGCACCCCTACCTGCCTGCCCGCACCTATCCCAACTGTAATGAGTGATGCTGAACATCTTTTCATGTGCCTCTTGGCCATCTGGGTGCCTTCTATGGAGAAATATCTGTTTAGGTCTTCTGCCCATTTTTGTGATTTACAAGAAGCGAGAGATTTTAGATGCTCTGACTTCGCTCTTTAGGAAATAAATCAAGTGTGCTTCATTAGAACGAGATACTATTTGAAAAGCTAATTATAACGCATTTTATTTTACTAACTAAATCTGGTCCCTGTAGGTCTACTACCCATCAGTACTTTAATGGTGTATTACCTCTATTAAAAACTTTTTTTCCAGCCTATGAAGGCGTAATTTTTATAATATAAATTAATTTAAAAATAAAGGAACAAGCCCCTGACACACTCCGCCAAACAGAAGCAGCTGAAAAGCACCAAGTTAAGTGAAAGAAACCAGTCTCAGAAGGTTACACAGCATGACACCTTAATTTTTTTTTTAATATTTATGTTTCTTTATTTGGCTTCTCTAGGTGTTCGTTATGGCACACAGGACTAGTTCCCCAAGCAGGGATCTAACCTGGGCCCCCCACACTGGAAGCACAGAGTCTTAGCCAGTGGGCCACTAGCGAGGCCCCTGGTGTTCCCTTTCGAATGCAATGATAATTCAACTTTTAAAACCTTCATAATATACAGCTTGGCATAAAATAAAGTGCAATTCAAAAAACATGAAACTCTTTGCTGCAAGACATTCATGTCTTTCCCTTCAAATAGGAAGAATTTTTGTATGTAATTGTCTTCTCCTCTTAAAAAAAAAAATTATAGAGAGTAATTCCCGCAGTGGCTGTGTGTGATTTAAACTTTCCTGATCTCCCCCTGTAGAGGCAGCTTTGACACCTCAGGCTCTGCTTTTGCTTTTCGTCTTATCCAGTTTTCTCCTACTTAATTTGCCTCACAGTCTCTGTGTGTGCTCAGTGGCTCAGTGGTGTCCGACTCTTTGAGACTCGTTGGACTGTAGCCCACCAGGCTCCTGTGTATATGTGATGCTCCAGGCAAGAATACTGGAGTGGGTTTCCATACCCTCCTCCAGGGGATCTTCCCCACCCAGGGATCGAACCAGGGTCTCTCACATTGCAGGCAGATTCTTTACCATCTGAGCCGCCTGGGAAGCCTGACGGATTTTTGTTTCATGAACATCCATCCCTTTGAAGCCCCACTTTCCCCCAACCTCCCCCAGCGCTGAATCTGTTCTTGCAACCTCATACACACCCAGCTGTGTCCACAGAGGTCGGCCTAGGACTCTTCACTGTGGGTTCCCAGAGGAGGGTTCCTCCTTTGCGTCTGGTGTGTCTGCTTCTGACGGCGTCTAAGATCCGTTCTTCTGTTCTGCTTGCAATTTTCCACACTGCCTCTTTTTTTTTGTTTGTTTTAGGCTGTGACACCTTCGAGTCAGCCCTTTTAAAAAAAAAAAAATTACTTTTAAACAGAAAACAGCGCCGTGCACGAGGAGTTAGAAATTCAGCTTACCTCTGTGTAAATATTTGATCTGAATCCACACGAGGTACAGGCGTGCGGTCCTTCTCGTTTATTTTTACCCTCGGGCAATTCTTTTTATTTTTCCCTTACTAATGCATTTGCGAAACGGAAGAGGCATACGTAACAGTGGGCTATCTCTTTTTTTCTTCTCAATTGCGCCTGCCCAGGTGGTAAAGAACCCGCCTCCCAAGGCGAGAGATGAAAGAGACGCAGGTTCGATCCCTTGGTCAGAAAGATGCCCTGGAGGAGGGCATGGCAACCCACCCCAGCGTTCTTGCCTGGAGCATCCCGTGGACAGAGGGGCCTGGAGGGCTACAGTCCATGGGGTTCGAAAGAGTCAGGCACGCCTGAATTACTTAGCACACACCTGCCCTGGAGTGTTTGACCAGCCTGCCTTACCGGTTCATGAATATGGATAGAATCAACCTCAGGGGCTATTGAACGATAGTCATCGTGGATTGGGTCTTAAGAGACAGCTGCTAATTCTTGAAAGATTAAGCAAGTTTATTTCTTTATTTGTTTGTGGGCTGCACTGGGCCTTTCTTGGCGGCTTCACTCATAGCGCCATTGGTAAAGAATCTGCCTGCAGTATGGGAGACCTGGGTTTGATCCCTGGGTTGGGAAGGTCACCCAGAGAGGGGAAAGGCCCCCCACCCCAGGACTCTGACCTGGGTCTTTCTTGCTGTCTGCGGGCTTTCTCTAGCTGCACGAGGGGTTGCTACTCTGCAGTTTCGACGCACAGTCTTGAAGCCGCAATGGGCTCTCTTGCTTCGGGACCCCGGGCTCCGTTGCCTCACAGCACGTGGAATCTTCCTGGACTGAACCCACGTTTCCATGGATTGGACCCATGTTTCCTACAGGGGCAGGCGGATTCTCAACCACTGGACCACCAGGGAAGTCCTGCACTGGCCTTTTCATTTTTTTTTTTTTTATTACTTGATTTGATTTGATTTATTCTTGATTTATTTATGTTCTTCTGTTATTATGATTATTATCTGGCTGCGCCATGCAGCATGGAAAGTCTGTCTCTTTTTAAAACGACTCTCCGGACACTGCAGAGTAGATGGCCAGGGTGAGTTTGATGAAGCAAGGCACCTGAAGCCCCTGCTGTGTGACAGTTTAGAGGGGGAAGGTGGGGAGGGATTCAGGATGCACGGGTCACGTGTACACCTGTGGGCGACTCATGCTGATGTCGGCAAAGCCCATCACAATGTTGTAAAGTGATTATTCTCCAATCAAAGTCAATAAATTAAAAAAAAGACAAGTCAGACATACAAATAATGTTAAGAAATAAGATGACGTTTGTTGTCTTAATCACTCAGCTGTGTCCAACTCTCTGTGACCCCATGGACTGTAGCCCACCAGGCTCCTCTGTCCATGGGATTCTCCAGGCCAGAATACGGGAGTGGGTAGCCTTTCCCTTCTCCAGGGGATCTTCCCAACCCAGGGATTGAACCCAGCTCTCCCACATTGCAGTCAGATTTTACACCATCTGAGCCATCAGGGCAGCTTGAAAAAGAAAAAAAAAAAAACCATACAAATGACTGTCATGAAACGGACCCTGTCTCTGAGTTCTGGCGCTGTTTGCCAATAGCCAGACATCCCTCAAGATGTGGGTATCATGGGGTCTCCTCACCTGGCCTTAATAATTGAGGGTCCTGCCTGGGGCACGAAGTCTCTGCCAACTCCTCTTCCCTCTGTACCCAGGAAGACACAGATTTCTCTAGAGCAGGAAAACTGAATTTGGCATCCCATTAACATTTCACAGCTAGGATTTTTTTTTTTTTTCCTGTCGTTAGCTTAAAAAGATTATGCAGCAGAGATGGTCCGTTTTGCAAGTGGAAAAATACTGTCCAGGCACACACACACACGCACGCACTCACACAGAGCTTGGTGCTGTATCCGTAGGTGTTAAGGGATTCGATAAAGTGACAGCTCAGCTCACCTCTTTTTCACCTCCAAAGTCGCTGCGGATGGTGACTGCAGCCACGAAATTAAAAGACGCCTGCTTCTTGGAAGCAAAGTTATGACCAACTTAGACAGCATATTAAAAAGCAGAGACACTACTTTGCCAACAAAGGTCCATCTAGTCAAGGCTATGGTTTTTCCAGTGGTCATGTATGGATGTGAGAGTTGGACTATAAAGAAAGCTGAGCACTGAAGAATTGACGTTTTTGAACTGTGGTGCTGGAGAAGACTTTTGAGAGTCCCTTGGACTGCAAGGAGACGCAACCAGCCCAGCCTAAAGGAGATCAGTCCTGGGTGTTCATTGGAAGGACTGATGTTGCAGCTGAAACTCCTATCCTTTAGCCACCTGATGTGAAGAGCTGATTCATTGGAAAAGACCCTGATGCTGGGAAAGATTGAGGGCAGGAGGAGAAGGGGACGACAGAGGATGAGATGGTTGGATGGCATCATCGACTCGATGGATATGAGTGTGAGCAAGCTCTGAGAGTTGGTGATGGACAGGGAGGCCTGGCGTGCTGCAGTTCATGGGGTTGCAAAGAGTCAGACACGACTGAGCGCCTGAAGAACAGCACACACAGAGAGACTGCAATGCTATGTCCGTCGGTGTTAAGGGATTCAGTCAAGGGACAGCTCAGCTCAGCTGAGCCCCAGATCGAGAGCTCCTTCTCCGGGGCAGGAGTCAGCAGAGCTGTGTGGACTCCAGCTGCAGCTTCAGACTGGAAACTTCTACTGCATTCGGCCTTGTCTGCAATCCAGGTGCAAAGCGCCCCTCGCTGCAGAGGCTGCTCACATTCCTTCCTTGATGGCTTTCGTGTCCCCTGACCTCTGGGTTGCTGGGAGTTTGATGGAGAGTACAGTGGGAGGGACAGTCCAGAAAAAAAAAAAACAAACAAGATTTCTGCAGCATGATCCCACGGGTGCTCCGGAGCCTGGTTTGCACTGCCGAGCTGCTCTTTTGCACAATGGGTCATTCACAGCCTGCTGGCTGCCCCAGGACATGCGGGATGGCTGGCTATTGGGGGTGACCTCTCGGGCCAGGCAGCTCCCATGGAATGGAGCCCATTGCAAGGACAGAAAGGTATTTTTTCTATTGCTTTCATCCGGAGAATTTGAGTCATCTGTATGAAAAGAGGAATCTTCACTAAACGATTTGATGTGAGTCACATCGCTATGCCAAACCCCTTCAGCTCTGCCAGTGGTGTATGACTGTCCTATCTCTCAGTAAAACTGGAAGAAGGAATTTTTTTTAAGAAAATGGAGCCATTTAGGAACCTGAAAGGTGTTCTTAGCTTAGTGGCTGTTTGGGAGCCATATAGACCCTTTTTATTTTATTTATTTTTTTATTGGAGTGGCTCATTCCCTGGTAACTCAGCTGGTAAAGAATCTGCCTGCAGTGCAGGATTCGATACCTGGGTTGGGAAGATCCCCTGCAGAAGGGATAGGCTAGCCAGTCCAGTATTCTTGGGCTTCCCTTGTGGCTCTGCTGCTAAAGAATCTGCCTGCAATGTGGGAGACCTGGGTTTGATCCCTGGGTTGGGAAGATTCTCCTGGAGGAGGAAATGGCAACCCATACCAGTATTCTTGCCTGGGGAATCCCATGGACAGAGGAGCCTGATGGGCTACGGTCCAGGGGCAGGAGGTGAAGAGTCAGACACAACTGAATGACTGAGACACACAGATACATAGTTGCTTTTCAATGCTGTCCTAGTTTCTGCTGTAGGATGAAGTGAATCAGGTCTGTTTACATGTATATCCCCCCTCCCTCTTGAGCCTCCCTCCCGCCCCCTACAACCCACCCCTCTCAGTCAGTCAGTTCAGTCCCTCAGTTGTGTCCAACTCTGCGACCCCATGGACTGCAGCACGCCAGGCCTCCCTGTCCATCACCAGCTCCTGGAGTTTACTCAAATTCATGTCCATTGAGTCACTGATGCCACCCAACCATCTCATCCTCTGTCGTCCCCTTCTCCTCCCGCCTTCAATCTTTCCCAGCATCAGGGTCTTTTCCAGTGAGTCAGCTCTTGGCCAAAGTGTTAGAGTTTCAGCTTTAACATCAGTCCTTCCAATGAACACCCAGGACTGACTTCCTTTAGGATGGACTGGTTGGATCTCCTTGCAGTCCAAGAGCCTTCTCCAACACCACAGTTCGAAAGCATCAGTTCTTCAGTGCTCAGCTTTCTTTACAGTCCAACTCTCACATCCATACATGACCATTGGAAAAACCATAGCCTTGACTGGACGGACCTTTGTTGGCAAAGTAATGTCTTGGCTTTTTAATATGGCTGTCTAGGTTGGTCATAACTTTTCTTCCAAGGAGTAAGCGTCTTTTAATTTCATGGCTGCAGTCACCATCTGCAGTGATTTTGGAGCCCCCCAAAAATAAAGCCTGACACTGTTTCCACTGTTTCCCCATCTATTTGCCATGAAGTGATGGGACCAGATGCCATGATGTTTCTTTTCTGAATGTTGAGCTTTAAGCCAACTTTTTCACTCTCTTCTTTCACTTTCATCAAGAGGCTCTTCAGTTCTTCTTTACCCACCCCTCTAGGTCATCTCAGAGAACTGAGCTGAGCTTCCTGTGCTTACGTTCCCACAGGGAAGGGTGGGGCAAAGTAGGAGACCAGGGTTGACATAGGTACGTGCCGTGTGTAAAAGGATCCTTTTTACATCTCACCTCCCGGCAGAACACTTAGGAAGAAACCCTCCCCGATTCAATCTCTTTTACCCTTAATGTATTTGGTGTTGAGGCTCTAGCTTGTGCTACACTGATTTTTTTTCCCTTCTTCATCATGAGCAATTTTGTATCAGGTCGATCGCAAGTCACCCAAAACAGGCTGTGTGATGCTGGCTCTCCACGTCTTGCACAGAATATTCAGAAAGTCTGGTTTCACTGTCTTGTGTATTCTCTAGACATAAATCCTAAGGAGCTGGATGAGGAGGGTAAAAAATTGCAAAGTGCGAATCCAGGGCCAAATACCCAATCCACTATGTACACTTATTTAATTTGCACGCCCTCTTCCCCTCATCTCTCAGGTCATCTGGTTCCGACAATTAGCCATGGAATTCAAACTCCAATAACAGCGCCTAAAATGTAATTTGTGTTGTAGGTCTGAGATGGAGGGTCCTACGCGTCCATTCTAAAAGGCAGGCACATTTTTATTAGTCACTGTTTTGAATCAGTTACTCCTCCCTTTAATCAGAATTGAGGAATGAGGCTTTCGATCAGCACGGACGTCTCTGGCTTAAAGTAAATTAAAACAGGAGCTGAAACAAGTGTGTATCTTTCTGATCCGCAGAACCCGTTATGATCTGTTTTCCTTACGCCCTTGAACCACACTGAATACAGGCTTCCAGATACGTCTGGAAAATAATTTATCCATTTGAACCATGTATTGCTAATAAACTCCTTGGGGGAAAAAATGCACATTTTTCGGGATTCTGTCTTCTTGGTTGCGGATCTGTTTTCCCTGCAGTTCGCTGAAAGTGAAGCTGCAGTGATAAAGGATTTTTCCATCATATTTTTCCACCTAAAATCCTCCCTTGTTTTTCTCCTTTCAGTTTTACTAAGATAGAATTGACAGGCAGCGCTGTTCAAGCTTAAAGGATACAACACCAGGATAAGGCTTCACTTACATATATCATGAAACGATGCCCATGATACATTGGCTGACCATCCATCGCTTCCGATACATACCAAAGAAAAGAAATAGAAAAAAATATATGTTTCTTAAATTTTCTTGTGATGGAAACTCTTAGGGTTTACTCTCTTAACAAGTTTTGTATACAATGCAAGGCAGTGTTAATTATCTTTATCATGCTTTATCTTTATCTTCATTCATGTACAGAATATCCTCGCAGTTCAGTTCAGTTCATTCGCTCAGTCGTGTCTGACTCTGCGATGACCCCATGGACTGCAGCAGGCCAGGCCTCCCTGTCCATCACCAACTCCCAGAGTTTACGCAAACTCATGTCCATCGCGTCGGTGATGCCATCCAACCATCTCATCCTCTGTTGTTCCCCTCTCCTCTCGCCTTCAATCTTTCCCAGCATCAGGGGCTTTCCCAATGAGTCAATTCTTTGAATCAGGTGGCCAAAGGATTGGAGTATCCCCTAGCACTTATTTGTCTTATAACTGGATGTTTACATCTTTGGACGACCATCCGGCAATGACCCATTCCCCTTCATCCCTTGCCTCTGTACCCACCAACCTGATCTTTTCTTTTTTTGTCCCTCAAGTTGTTGTTTGCTTTTGAAGTACACGGGAGACCAGGGTTCAATCCCTGGGTCGGGAAGATTCCCCTGGAGAAGGAAATGGCAACCCACTCCAGTATTCTTGCCTGGAGAATCCCATGGATGGAGGAGCCTGGTGGGCTACAGTCCACAGGGTCACAAAGAGTCAGACACGACTGAGTGACTTCACTTTTGAAGTATAAGTGACCAAGACTTTGAGTTCTTGGTGTACAGCACAGTGACCCGATAATTCTGTACACTGGCCTGCTTTCGTTTTTAAAAATTTATTTACTTGGCTGTTCCCAGACCTTCACTGGGGCACACGGAATTTTCAGCTGTGGACGCGAACTCTTACCTGCAGCAAATGGGATCTAACTCCCCCACCAAGGATCGAACCCAAGTTCCCTGCGCTGGGAGGGCAGCGTCTTAGCCACGGGACCACTTGGGAAGCTCTTGGTCCACTTTCTAAGCTACCCAGCTATAACATTTTCCCATGTTTCTGCTTTTATTGGAGCAACAATTTCATTGGGGAATGATTGTTCCCCAAACTGGTTTATTTTATTACATCTGCCCGTTTACCAATGGGTGGTTAATCACCGCCAATTAACTATACAACCTCCTCATGTTCCTTCCGATAGAGGATCGATAAAAATCAGCCCACGGGACCCCTACTTCAGTGTATGGACGTTTATAGTCAGCGTACGTGCTTTTTCCAACATTTAAAAATATCCTCCCAGCCAAGTTTCTAACTCACCCCTATTTTTGAATCCCCTAATCTACATTTTGAAATAAACTTATAACACTCGATGCCACATTGTGTCAAACTTAAACCCACTCCGGTATCCTCTCCTGGAGAATCCCATGCACAGAGGAGCCTGGTGGGTTACAGTCTGTGGGTCACAAAGAGCTGGACACGACTGAGCGACTTTCACCTGCACTAAATACCCTTTTTTGTGAAACATCCATGCCTCCAGCCTCCCCCACCTCCTCCAAATATTTTGGAATCCAAATTGTGCATTTATTCTGTGTGTTTTAACCGAATGCATTCATTTTTAGTGGAAAGACTTTGCGGTGGCCAAAAATATATATTTTTTTCTTTTGGAAATAGGCCAACCCACACACTGCCAAAGTTGTGTTCCTGCTTGATAAGGCATTCAGGTGTTTGCAAAACACTTCTGTAGCCTTTCAGAGACGGGATATTTGGCACCCGAGCCAGCGTGGCATTTCTGAGCATGGGAACGCTCTCCGTTGAAAGATGCCTGGCTGCAGCAGGCACAGGCAGATCCGAGCGTGTCTGCTGATAGCGCTGGGCCGGCCTCCCTGAAAACCCGCCGAGATTCGGGGATTCCATGGAAAGTCTGCAAGTGGACCCTACCTGGCTCCATAAGTTGCTGAATTCTTTACCACCTGAGCCAGCTTCAGTGAAACTGATGCTTTTGAACTGTGGTGCCGGAAAAGACTCTTGAAATCAAACCAGTCCATCTTGAAGGAAATCAACTCTGAATATTCATTAGAAGGACAGATGCTGAAGCTGAAGCTCCAATGCTCTGGCCACCTCATGGGAAGACCTCACTCTTTGGAAAAGACTCTGATGCTGGGAAAGATTGAGGGCAGGAGGAGAAGGGGACGACAGAGGATGAGATGGTTGGATGGCATCACCGACTCGACGGACGTGAGTTTGAGCAAGCTCCGGGAGTTGGTGAAGGCCAGGGAAGCCTGGCGTGCTGCATTGACATTAAAGCAGCGGGGTCTGAGGGTCCTGGTTGGTCTCGCACTGGATCCACTGTCAACCAAATCTCACAGACAAGCTTCATCACTAACTACCGCTGTGCAGTCGCTGCCTGGACCCCATACAAGTCATCAGCAGCTCCCTTGGAAAGCTCTTCTCCCCGGCAGAAAAAGTGTCATTTTTTTAAAGTCTATAATGTGTATATCTGGTCAACCAGATGAATAAGTTAATTACATGAGAAGATGCTGTCAAAACAGAAATTGCTTTTTGTTGTAGAGACCCAGGGATTGTTTGGGCAAGAATTAAATTTAAAAAAAAAGCCAGCACTTATTTTGATTGGGAGAGTCAGAGACTGCCAGATTGCAGAAAAAAAAATAATAAATGCAGAAAATAAATCGCGTTTGCACGGGTCTAAGAAAAGCAGGTCGTGGGTTTGGGAAGGAGAGAGAGGCTGAAACGCAGGCTAAGGGTGATTTTTTTTTTTTTTTTAGGGATGTTGATCAATTAAATGTTTTAACATATATTTACCTGGCAGCGGTGGCAGACAACTTCAGGAAATGAAACAGGAAATATTTATAGAATGCAGGTGTAGGAGTCTTCTCACCAAACAGAGGTCGGGGTGAGGCGAGTGGTCTGTGAGACCCAAGCACAGTCAGAAGCAGACAGCTGGCTTCATTGTTCACGCGAACCATCACATCCTTCTCTCTACGTTCTTAAGTGGTTTCTCAACTATGCCAAGCAATTCCTTCCAAGAGAAATGTAAGCCAGGACACTCACCGCAGCGTCAGTGGGCAGGAACANTCTAGACAGGTCACGTCAACTCTCTCTTAAATTTCCTTCCTGACATATTTTCGGAAGAAATAAGTCTTGTGGAATGTTCCATGTTCTGGATTTATCCGAAGATGTTCTTTATGGTTTTTTTTTTTCCCCTGTGCTTTCTGTCCACTGCACATTAGATCTTAAAGCTTGTTTAGATTTACTTAAGTGATGAGTACATGTCATATGGCAAACACACCTATGGTGTCAGGTCACAAGCCATGCCTGGATCTGTCCAGTGGAGGTGAGAGATGTGTGACCAGTTAAAAACCAGCCAACCAGACTAGTGGACACAATTGGGGAAGGAGACGGTGGGACGAATTGAGAGGGTCACATGGAAACACATACATTACCATGTGCAAAATAGAGGGCCAGTGGGAATTTGCTATAGGATGCAGGGAGCTCAAATCCAGTGCTCTGTGACAACCTAGAGGGGTGGGATGGGATGAGAGGGTGGAGGGAGGTTCAAGAGGGACGGGACATGTATATGAACACCCAGGACTGATCTCCTTTAGGATGGACTGCTTGGATCTCCTTGCAGTCCAAGGGACTCTCAAGAGTCTTCTCCAGCACCACAGTTCAAAAGCATCAATTCTTCGGTGCTCAGCTTTCTTTCAGGTTCCCTGACCTTAGCCACTGGACCAGCAGGGAAGTCCCCAGTCGGTTTTAAAGAATCATTTGTTGTGTACAGAGCAGATGAACATTGAAAGGGATTTTTTTTTAAAGATAAGAAAAAAATTTTTCATTAAGTTTTAAAAATTAGTCTGGCTACATGCATGCTTTTAGAATTCACTGTTAAAAGAGGCCAAGTCTGCACAGGGGAAGCTCCCTGTGGACTCTCTTTAAAAAAAAAAAAAAGATTTCAGAGCTTTATCCTACACTGAGCAAAGTGCATTTTCCTGGGGGCGGGGAAGTGCTCAGGACTGTGCTTTAAAAAGGGGAATGCCGAGGTGTGTGCTTGCCCGAGACTACTCAGGGGAAGATGGAATTCTCTAGGGTCTAGATGCTAAAAGGCCACCTTTCATTGTCTCTCTGCTCCGCTGGTGCGGAACGATTCATTTAATCCCGGATAATTGGCTATTTAAACTTATCTGGCTGGCCCTGCTCAGAGATACACGGAGGCGCAGATTCCAAAAACAAACACATTGTGGCGGAGAGGTGCCTTTGATTTAAAAAATAAAAGAGGGAGGGAAAGACGTGGATCTTCCAGGCAGTTAGGAAATGAGCAACCTGTGGAACTTCAGGCGTTCCAACCACTTGTCGACTCGCCGGGGAATACACATTAATCCTGCATTTTTTCCAGCTTCTAGAGTTGATGGGTGCTGGAGAAGACTCTTGAGAGCCCTTTGGACTGCAAGGAGATCCAACCAGCCCATCGTAAAGGAAATCAGTGCTGAATATTCATCAGAAGGACTGATGCTAAAGCTGAAACTCCAATACTACGGCCACCTGATAGGAAGAGCTGACTCATAAAACAGCCCGATGCTGGGAAAGACTGAAGGCGGGAGAAGGGGACGACAGAGGATGAGATGGTTGGGTGGCATCACCGACTCGATGGACGTGGCATCAACTCAGGCTGGTGCTGACGCGGCGGACACTTCCTATGCTGCGTGAATCCCAGTAAGGGAGATAAATAATCCCGTTTCACACAAGAGAAGAACCGTGAGCTGTCCCCACTGAGATGGATGAAGAGAGGGAACCAAATAAGCAAGTGAGAGTATCTGGGGATTAATGCATGGGCCCAGCGTTCAGACATGTGGAGCTTGAGTGGGGCCAGCTCCTGGCTTGTGGTAACGGGGCCAAATAGCTCACATCTATCAGCTCCACAATCTATAAAAGATCAGCGGCATCTCTTCCCGGCTGGCAGGGCTGAGCGGGACTAAATGAGGTTATGTCCGCCCTGGCAGCCGGAGCTGGCGTCGTGGTGCGGGTGATACATTTTCCCTTTCGCTTTCTGCAACAACAGACTCCGTGGTGATAGTAAATGCCGGGGCCAGATACTTGCCCTGTTTGCCTCTCTTACAATCGATCCCAGAAAGCAGCTCCGACTCCTCCTTCCCGACGTGTTCAGACTATTGTTTTGTTTTTTGTTTTTTTTAATTGATGTCTAGTTGAGACTTACCTGGTGGTCCAGTGGCTAAGACCCTGAACTCCCAATGCTGGGGCCCAGGGTTCAATCCCTGGTCAGGAAACTGGATTCTACATGCTGCAGCTAAAAATCACACGTGCAAATACTAAGGCCCCGGAGGCAGCCAAATACATAAATAAACACCAGCTTCTAGAGTAGATGGCTGCTGGAGAAGACTCTTGAGAGTCCCTTGGACTGCAAGGAGATCCAACCAGTCCATCCTAAAGGGGATCAGTCCTGGGTGTTCATTGGAAGGACTGATGCTGAAAGCTGAAGCTCCAATCCTTCGGCCATCTCGTGCGAAGAGCTGACTCACCGAAAAAGACCCTGATGCTGGGACAGATTGAAGGAAGGAGGAGAAGGCGATGTCTACAGTACTCTAGAAACTAGAGTAGAGGTTTGTCATTAAAAAAAAAAAAAGGACATTAGTTGATTGACAATGTTGTGTTTCTGCTATACAGCAACTCTGAGTGAATCTGACTCCAGACTTATGTTTCTGAGTCCTCCTCCCTGCCCAGCATATAATGGAACATACAGAAGTATCTTTGCTATTATTACATGCAAAGGCATAATCGTCCATCTATGAACTGTGGTGGTTCAGTTGCTCAGTCGCATCCGACTCTTCGCGACCCCATGGACTGCGGCACACCAGGCTTCCCTGTCCTTCACCGTCTCCCGGAGTTTGCTCAAATTCATGTCCATTGAGTTGGCGAAGCCATCTATGTGTGTCTATACACGCACACGTGTATTTGCATTGCAGTTATGTCAGCTGATTTAAATGCTTCCATTATTGCTACTGGCAGAGACATCATTGTGTATATACAACACGTGCAGACGTCACATCCCAGTTACACCCTGGGTTAGGCTGGCGGATTTCTGTTAAACCAGTCAGAATCGTGTTCACATTTTTTTTTTTTAAATAACTCCTTGTTTTGCTTTTTAGGTCTTTATTGAACTTGTTACAATCCTGCTTCTGGTTTATGTTCTATTTTCTGGCCACAGTGTATGTGAGATCTTAGCTCCCAAGCCAGGGATTGAACCCTTGGCCCCTCCGTTGGAAGATGAAATCTTAACCACTGGACCATCTGACAAGTCTCCAACAGTGAGAAATTGTTTTCACTGAAGTACAGCTGATTACTACAATGCTGTATTAATTTTTGCTGTACAGCAAGCGAATTCAGTTACATTGTATATATAGGTATATATGTGTGTGTGTAATGTATATTCTTTTTTTTTTTGTATTCTTTTCGATTATGGTTTATCACAGGATATTGAATTAGGACCTTATCATTCCTTATATTTTCTCCTATGTTTCCCCACAACACCACGATCTTTCAAAACGTATGAATATTCCTGATCTAATACCTTTTTTTTTTCTTCAAACTACCGATATGGGCCACCTCATTCANACCGTCTCCCGGAGTTTGCTCAAATTCATGTCCATTGAGTTGGCGAAGCCATCTATGTGTGTCTATACACGCACACGTGTATTTGCATTGCAGTTATGTCAGCTGATTTAAATGCTTCCATTATTGCTACTGGCAGAGACATCATTGTGTATATACAACACGTGCAGACGTCACATCCCAGTTACACCCTGGGTTAGGCTGGCGGATTTCTGTTAAACCAGTCAGAATCGTGTTCACATTTTTTTTTTTTAAATAACTCCTTGTTTTGCTTTTTAGGTCTTTATTGAACTTGTTACAATCCTGCTTCTGGTTTATGTTCTATTTTCTGGCCACAGTGTATGTGAGATCTTAGCTCCCAAGCCAGGGATTGAACCCTTGGCCCCTCCGTTGGAAGATGAAATCTTTACCACTGGACCATCTGACAAGTCTCCAACAGTGAGAAATTGTTTTCACTGAAGTACAGCTGATTACTACAATGCTGTATTAATTTTTGCTGTACAGCAAGCGAATTCAGTTACATTGTATATATAGGTATATATGTGTGTGTGTAATGTATATTCTTTTTTTTTTTGTATTCTTTTCGATTATGGTTTATCACAGGATATTGAATTAGGACCTTATCATTCCTTATATTTTCTCCTATGTTTCCCCACAACACCACGATCTTTCAAAACGTATGAATATTCCTGATCTAATACCTTTTTTTTTTCTTCAAACTACCGATATGGGCCACCTCATTCAAAGAACTGACTCACTGGAAAAGACCCTGATGCTGGGAAAGATTGAAGGTGGGAGAAGGGGACGACAGAGGATGAGATGGTTGGATGGCATCACTGACTCAATGGACATGAGTCTGAGCAAACTCGGTGAGTTGGTGATGGACAGGGAGGCCTGGCGTGCTGCGGTCTACGGGGTCGCAAAGAGTCAGACATGACTGATCGACCGAACTGAACTGAACCACTATGGGCCCCAAATACTTATCAATAATCATCTTAATTATGGGTTTTTTTTTTTTGGTCTGGACTGAGACTTTTAGCAAGAATAGTGAGGATGCTGGATTCAAGTGGATGTGGGTGTCCCCAAAATACAGACTTTCTCACTGTGGCAGTTTGTGGATGAGGATGCGGTTTCTGCCAGTCCCTTTGATGACCTGTGCAGTACTGGGTTGAGTATGAGAGCGTGTGTTTTCCATTCATGTCCAGACTTCTCACGTGACCGTCTTGCCACCTTATCAGAGCTGCCCCAGGACTCACAACTCTGACCTATAACCAACTCTTTACAGCCGCTGCGCAGAGTTCCCAAAGAAGAGCAAGATCATTTTTTTTTTAACATAATAAGGTTTGAAAGAACAGTGTAAATTCTTATCTGCTTCTCTAGCCTTCCAGGATAAACGGACAAGCTATGACTTAATTAGACAAACCTGTCCCCTTTTCTTTCAAAAAGGTTCGTTCTCGAGGTTATTTGGCAGCCTGGTGGCTCCGAGTGTAAAGAATTTGCCTGCAATGCAGGAGACAGGGGTTCCATCCCTGGATCAGGAAGATCCCCTGCAGGAGGGCATGGCAACCCACTCCAGTATTGTTGCCTGGAGAATCCCCTGAACAGAGGAGCCTGTCAGGCTACAGTCCATAGGGTCGCAAAGAGTCGGACAGGACTGAGCAACTTTCACTGGATGAGAGGGGTGTTTGAGGGGAAATGGCTGAGTTGCTTTGCTATTCACCTGAAACCATCACAACGTTGTTAACTGGCTATACCCTAGTAATATTTCTTGATGCGGAAGCCCCCATCCTCTGGCCACCTGCTGTGAAGAACTGACTCAGTGGAAAAGCCCCTGATGCTGGAAAAGTTTGAAGGTGGGAGGAGAAGGGGACGACAGAGGACGAGATGGTTGGATGGCATCACCGGCTGCATGGACATGAGTTTGAGGAAGCTCCTCGAGTTGGTGATGGACAGGGAGGCCTAGTGTGCTGCCGTCCATGGGGTCACAAAGAGTTGGACACGATTGAGCGACCGAACAACAGCAACCCTAATAGAAGATGAAAAATTTAAAGTTTGGAAAAAAAAAAAAGAAACACCTTCCCTTGATCGTCTACAGAATAAATGAATTTTCCAGGCATCTTCCAAGGGCTAGCAGCCCACTAGCCCACCAGGAGACAAAGGAGCGGGGTAGCCCTGATGTGCGGTTTCAAAAATATTTTATTTTCTGGAATAGCCATAATGTCTGGAATAGCTTTTCTCTTTATTGCCCGTCTCCACGCAGGGGGGAGGCAGAAGCCACGACACGAGATAGCACGGAGGCGCCACAGACCACACCCGCGGGACAGAAAGACGGAGCGCTTGGGGGGGGGCGGGAAGGGGTAAGACGTAGAAAACGCTCATCAGCGGCTTGAGAAACGGGTCAGCGGGGGCTGGGGGTCGGCATCGGCGGGGACATTCACGGACACACGCACGCACCCCGCAGGGCGGGGGGCCCACCTCCACCGTCAACCTGGATCCCTCTCGGTTTAAACAGAGCAGACGGGGGAAAAAAATAATAATAATAACAGTAAATGCTCCAGAGTCCTCCGTGACTGCCTGGAAGGGCTCCCACAAGTCTTATCCATGGTGCAACGTGGAAAGATCATTGAGGCCTCCTTGGGAGTCCCAGAGAGAGCGGACGCTGCAGGGTGCGTTTGGGGGGAGGTCCCGGAACCCTCCTGTCCCGGGTGCAAAGTCTCCAGCATTTTCTTTTCTTCCCCATCCGGGTGTCTTCTCGTGGCAGACGGGTTAAAAACCGCTCGGAGTGGGGACTGTCGGCAAGGAGAGCAGCTGGGATCCCTTGGGTGTCTTTCGCCTGCACAGACGGGAGGAAGCCAAAGAGCTCCGGGCGCGCGGGCGCGTGTGTCAAGACAAACGGGGCAGCATCTGAGACGTGAAGAGGCTCGGACCGCAGGGGATGGTGCGATCTGAAGCTGCTTGTCCTCCGGACGCGTCAAGCCGGGAGTAAGCGGAGCGCCTTCCCGTGGGCGGCCCCGCTGGGCCACAGGGTCCCCGCCCCGCGAGTTACCGCTGGGCACACGGGCGAGGCGGATGGCAACTCACGAGGCGCGGGGCCAGGTGGGCGGGGCGGGGATGGGACGCCCGCACCCCTGGGGGGCATGGATGGGGGCTGTAGATACCAGCATGGAACCCCCGCCCCCCGCCCCTGGGGAAGGTTGACACCGGCTCCTGGGTCCTGACCGCCTCGTGATGGCTTCGCAAGACGGGTGATGGGGAGATGGGCTGGATCCTCGCAGGGGGTCCCCCTCCACCCTGCACCCCCCAACAGTGAGCTGCGATGGCATGCCGGTTTCGCAGAGCAGGGCCCATCGAGGGACCCTCAGGCACTGGATTTTGCTTCCAGCCACATCAGAGTCGCGGCCACGCCTGTGGTCCACGCCGGGAATCTGCTCACGGCATCTTGTCCTCTACTTGAAAGACAGGAGGAACGGAAGAGTCCAGGGCGACCAGCGTTTCTGCATCCCTTCGGAGGCCCTAAAGGGGTTGTGAAGAGAAAAGAAAGAAAAGAAAGTGAAGTCGCCCAGTCGTGTCCGACTCTTTGCAACCCCATGGACTGTAGCCCACCAGGCTTCTCCACGGTCCATGAGATTTTCCAGGCAAGAGTCCCCGAGTGGGTTGCCAGTTCCTTCTCCAGGGGATCTTCCCAACAAGCATGCGGCGAGGGCTTCTCTGGCGGCTCTGCAGTAAAGACGCCACCTCCTGATGCAAGAGATACGGGTCTGATCCTGGGGTGATCAAACCAACGAACATTTAACACAGCAGACATTTTTTTTTTTTTTTTTGTAATGATAAAAAGGAAGAAAGAAGACAGGATGCTCAGCTTCTTCTCACTGATGGTTAGACGGAGAGTTCTAAGTGCATGTGCTTAAGTATGGAATTTCAAAATATAACTGTAGTAAATTATGTATGTCTGGATATTACTTGTACATGTATGGATATTACATACATGATAGTTAGACATTCTACGTGCAACTACAGAATTTTAAAATATAGCTTTAGTAAATTACATATCTATGTACATTACATGAAAGATACGTATATGCTTATAAAATTGATACTTCATAAAGTCTATGTGTGTGTCTGAGTCTGTGCGACCCTGCCAGGCTCCTCTGTCTGTGGGATTCTCCAGGCAAGAACACTGGAATGGGTTGCCATGTCCTTCTCCAGGGGATCTTCCCGACCCAGGTATCGAACCCACATCTCCTTGGTCTCTTGCATGGGCAGGCGAGTTCTTTACCACCGTGCCACCTGGGAAACCCAAAGAATATAGATGCTTTCATAAATTTCTACAAATGTTGTGCATTAAAAAATAGAAACGCATACCTCTATTACTATGTAAACTGACATGTTCATTTTTATATACCCACACACACATGCGTGTGTATATATATATATATATATATACATATATATATATATATATCTGTTGGAATGATACTATTTAATATAGAGATCAGGTCAAATACAGTATTTCAATTGACTTCATCATTACCATTTTAGTTTCTTTTTCATGTGGCTACCAGACAAATGTTTCTCTTAGGACACCAATGTTTCTCTTCCACATTTATTGATACAAGTGCAGGACAGTATAAGATGTGCTCAATAAAGATCTGATTTACATACATCATGAAACAATGACCACACATTTACTCAACATCCATCATCTTGTACAAACACAAAATTAAATAAACAGATAAAATGTCTTTCTTGGGAAAAGAACTCTCAGGATTTCCTCTTAACGGCCTTCGTATCTGTCATATTACAATCTTTATCATGTTTGCATAAAATCCTTAGTACTTATTTATTTTTCAAGTGGAAGTTTGTATCTTGCTGTCTGCCAGAAAATTGCAAATAACTTTGGTGGCTCGTATTTCTGTTTCCTTTGGACAGCCCTGTTCTAGATCCTGTAAATATGGGGTTTCCAGGTGAAAAAATGCAGAAACAGGTGTGCCAGGCACCCCAGCAACTGTGTGTGTGTTTGTGTGTTTGTGTGTGTGCCAGGCACCCCAGCAACTCTGTGTGTGCGTATTTGTGTGTGCGTGTCTGCCTGTGTGTGTGCGTGTGTGTACTCTCTCCCTAGCCATCTCCAGAAACCCCCTTTGTCCTTGAGACCTGGGGCAAGGGTCCTCGAGAAGGCTCCCCAGCCCCACACAGCAGTTCCACTTGCGTCTGTCTGTCTGTGTGTCCGTGTGTCCTTAGCACAGAGCGGGTGGAGCCTGTCCATCACATGTTCCCTGGCCCCATGCCCAGACGTCTCATCCAGCACGGATCAGACTGTCTCTTCATCTGATCACCTTGCCATCTCCGCAGCCAAGGGTTTATACGCAGAGCCGGTACCAGCCACGGCTGGCAAAGACTGCAGCCCCCGGGGATTGTGAGGGAGCTCCGGGAAGTTCTTTGCTGAGCACTAAGCGTTGACCTGTCGGTTTGCATGCGAGCTTAGGCATGTCTGACTCTTTGCGACCCCATGGACTGTAGCCTGCCAGACTCCTCCATCCATGGGATTCTCCAGGCAAGAAGACTGGCGTGGGTTGCCATTTCTTTCGCCACAGGATCATCCTGATCTAGGGATCAAACCTGCGTCTCCTGCATTGCAGGTAGATGCTTTACCATCTGCTTCCACTTGGAAAGCTTGGGCTGAACTAAGTCTTCCCCAACATTCAGATGTTGGTTTCAAGGACCTCAGGATGGGGCTGTGTTTGGAGACCGTCCTTAAAGAGAGAATGAAGGTGAAATGAGGTCACTAGGCTGGGGCTTGATCCCGTAGGACTGGGGTCCTCATGAGAAGAGGAGATTGGGACACAGGCACACACACACAGGGGGGGCCACGTGAGGACTCAGGGAGGAGACGGCCGTCCACACGCCCGGGAGAGAGGCCTCGGGAGGAAACGGCCCTGCCCCCACCTGGGTCTCAGACTCCAGCCTTCAGAATGTCATTGCTCACTCACTCAGGCGTGTCTGACTCTTGGCGCCCCCATAGACTGCAGCACACCAGGCCTCCCTGTCCACCACCATCTCCCAGAGCTTGCTCAAACTCATGTCCATCGAGTCGGTGATACCATCCAACCATCTCAACCTCTGTCGTCCCCTTCTCCTCCAGCCTTCAGTCTTTCCCAGCATCAGGGTCTTTTCCAATGAGTGAGCTCTTTGCATCGGGTGACCAAAGGATTAGAGTTTCAGCTTCAGTCCTTCCAATGAACATTCAGGACTGATCTCCTTTAGGATGGACTGGTTGGATCTCCTTGCAGTCCAAGGGACTCTCAAGCATTGATGCTGCAGGCCTGATGGAAGGGAGCGGATGAAGTGAGAGAGACAGACAGACAGACTCAGACAGACAAGGAGAGATGGAGAGAGAGAAACAGGAAGACAGAGACAGAGAGAAAGAGACAGAGAGACAGGCGGACAAGCAGAGACAGAGAGCCAGCCAGACAGACTAGGAGAGACAGGGAGAGAGAGACAGAGACAAACAGACAGAGATGGACAGAGAGCCAGAGAGACAGATAGACAAGGAGAGATGGAGAGATAGAGAGGAACAGAGAGACAAACAAGGAGAGAGGGAGAGAGAGACAGACAGACAGGAAGAGACAGAGAGACAGGGAGAGAGACAGACAGACAGAGACAAATAGACAGACAGAGATGGACAGAGAGACAGACAGACAGGCAAGGAGAGACGGAGAGGCAGGCAGACAGACAGACAGCGAGCGCGTCCCAGGGCCGGGTCGGGCGCCCGTCTCAGCTCCGCGGCCCGGTGGCGTCCGCCCGCCGTCCAGCGCCAACACTAGCCTCGGGGAACCTGGAGGCTGCGGCCGGCCGGTCCCGGCCCCACGGAGGGCGGGTGTCAGGTCCCGACTCCTCGGCCGCTGCCCCCTGAAGGGACCCCTGAGACGGGAGGCAGTGAAGGGTCTGCAGCCCGGGAGACCACGCCGGGGCATCGGGTCGCGTCGGAGGCATCGCAAAGCTCCTGCCACGAGGGAGGCAGGGCTGCGGGCCCAGCAGAGGCAGCGAGGGTGCTGAGGATGCCCCTGCGCTCGCGAGGCTGGGGAGCCGAGCCGGGCACACCCCGTCGAGCAGGCCGGGAAGGAGCCGTTATCAGCGCACCCACCAGCGCCTTCACCTCACTGCCAGAGGACGCCCTGGGGGCAGCCGGCCTCCAGGACCGCAAGAGGGGATACATTCCTGAGGTTTTCGGCTCCCCCGCTGCCCCAGACACAGCACTGCTTAATTCAGCTTTTGCAAGGAGGCTCACCCATCAGTCCCAACCAGACACTCCCCTATTCACAACCCTGTAAAGCCAGCTTCCCTGGTGGCTCTGACGGTAAAGAATCTGCCTGCAGGACAAGAGACGTGGGTCCGATCCCTGGGTCGGGAAGATCCCCTGGAGAAGAGTATGGCAACCCACTGGAGCGTTCTTGCCTGGAGAATCCCTAGGACAGAGGAGCCTGGTGGGCTGCAGTCCATGGGGTCGCAAAGAGTCTGACACAACTGGGCAACTAAGCACACACATTCACTGCAAGGCCGGATGCTGAAGCTGAAACTCCAATCCTCTGGCCACCTGATGCGAAGAGCTGACTCACTGGAAAAGACCCTGATGCTCAGAAAGATTGAGGGCAGGAGGAGAAGGGGACGACAGAGGACGAGACGGCTGGATGGCATCACCGACTCGGACATGAGTTTGGGGGGACTCCGGGAGTTGGTGATGGACAGGGAAGCCTGGCGTGCTGCAGTTGCGTGGGGTCGCAAAGAGTCAGACACAACTGAGCGATTGAACCACAGCAATTCAGAAGCCACCGTTCTGTGACTTTGTGCTGCTGACGGAAGCTGACATCCTGGTTTCCAGGCCAACGCCGGGCCTCCTCTGGTTTCACCTCATTCTCTTACAGAGAGGACGGCTGGGCACGCCAGACAGGACGGGCAAATATAGGCCCTGAAACAGGTCACCCAGCTCTGGCAGCGAGTGGCCTCTCTTTATAGCTCAGAGGACTAAATAAAGCCCTGAGCACGGAAGAAGAGACAGAGGAGAGGTTTTCATTCCAGGAGACGAATAATTATTTCCTAAATAGAATCCCTTTGGTTGTTTTTATTTAAAAAAAAAAAAAGAAAGAAAGAAAGAAACAGGTCTTCCCTGGTGACTCAGACAGAAAAGAATCTGCCTGCCAATGCAGGAGGCCCAGGTTTGATCCCTGGATTGGGAAGATCCCCTGGACAAGGGCATGACAACCCACTCCAGTGCTCTTGCCTGGAGAATCCCATGGACAGAGGAGCCTAGTGGGCTGCGGTCCGTGGGGTTGCAAAGAGTTGGACAGGACTCAGAGACTTTCACTCTAGAAACATTTCAAGGAAAAAAAAGAAAAAGATGACAAAGAATAAAATGAACTTCAAACAGAGGAAAACTTTACGATGTTTGTTCCTTAAAAAAAAAAAAAAAAAAAAAAACGGTGAAATTTTAGTTTTCACAAGCAGACGGATCCCAGACTCTTTCCAACCTGCCTGAAGAAGTCGCAGGAAATTTCAAAGTAAGTCAATAAAGGGACTTCCCTGGTGATGCAGTGGTTAAGACCCTGTCTTCCAATGCAGCGTATGTGGATTTGATCCCTGGTAGGGGAGGAAAGATCCCATGTGCCTTGCAATGTGGCCACAGTTTGTTGTTTAAAGTTAACAAAAACAACAACAACAAAAAAGGCAAGTTTCAGGACAGTCGGTTGTTCGATGAGGCGACACACATCTCTCAAAATCGAGGTGCTGGGCAAATCACAGTGCTGATAAAAATCAAAGGATTTCAGGGGATTGCGAGATGATCAAGTTACCTCAAGGGGTAACACTTGAGGGCTTTGTCACACACACATTAAAAAACAAGGATGACAAAAGAGAAAGAGAGGGAAGAACAGAATTCTCGCCGGGGATACCCCACCGACAGAGAAGCCTGGTGGGCTGCAGTCCACGGGGTCGCAAAGAGTCAGACACGACTGCAGCGAATTAGCATGCATGCGGGTATTTATAACTGAATCATTCTGCCGTAATCCTGAAACTACTCTAATGCTGTGAACAAACATTCCAGTAAAAACTGTAGGAAAGCGTAAGGTGTGACAGGGCAAGCTGGTCAGAGTGTTCTGAATGGGTAGCGTCAAGGGTGCGGTTGACCTTTCATACATGTTTTTACCCCGTCCCAGCCATGGACACCCCGGGAGACTGGCCAGCCTAGGTCTGCACCCATCCTGACATTCCCGCAAACGCCAGCGCCTGTGGGCGCGCTCAGGCGTCTACGGAGCCCCCGGGAGGTGATGGGGGCCGGGCGGGCTTTCATCTGGGCCCACGCAGACTGAGACCCAGAGGGCCCTTCCTCGGCCACCGCTGACCCTGGCCGGCTGCCCTTCGGATTCCCGCAGACCACGCACCTGGACTCTCGTTTTCACCACACGGAGGAAAACCCCACAGCACCCCCCAGGGATTTGTAAGGCGCACGTGAGCCAACCTTAAACCCACAGGAGAGGCCTAATGAATGGTGGTCCCTGCTCTCAGCCCCTTAAAAGCCACCCGGTGGTGCGGAGGAACTTCCCAGGTGGTCTTAAGTGGTTAAGAATATGAGTGCAAATGCAGACGCCATGGGTTCGATCCCTGGTCCGGGCAGATTCCATATCAGTTCAGTTCAGTCGCTCAGTCATCTCCGGCTCTTTGCGACCCCGTGGACGGCAGCACGCCAGGCTTCCCTGTCCATCACCAACTCCGGGAGCTTGCTCACACTCACGTCCATCGAGTCGGTGATGCCGTCCAACCATCTCATCCTCTGTCGCCCCCGAGATCCCATAGGCCCCAGACCAACTAAGGCCGTGCTCCGCAACCGCTGGGCCTGCGTGCGTTCTGGACTCCGGGAGCCCCAACCAGACAAATCACCGCAATGAAAAGTCCAAACATTCCAGCTCAAGAGAGTAGCCCCCAACAACCATAATTAGACAAAGGCCGGGCTCAGCAGTGAAGACCCCCAGTGCAGCCAGAAATAAGCAAGTACATTAATTAAAAAGAAAAAAAAATTCCAACTGGGGAGGGGAGGTGCAAATGCAGCTAGTTGTGTCCGACTCTTTGCGACCCCATGGACTGCAGCACGCCGGGCCTCCCTGTCCATCACCAACTCCCAGAGTTTACTCAAACTTGCACCCATTGACTCAGTGATGCCACCCAACCATCTCATCCTCTGTCATCCCCTTCTCTCACCCTCAATCTTTTCCAGCTTCAGGGTCCTTTCCAATGAGTCAGTTCTTCGCATCAGCTGGGCAAAGTTATTGCAGTTTCAGCTTCAGCATGAATATTCCAGACTGATTTCCTTTAGGACTGAGTATCTTCATTACCTGCCAAATATTACATCTTCGTGCCCACGTCTTTTAGAAGCATCTGCAACTCAGACCGCTTTAAGGGTGAACATCTGTGAAGTGAAGCAAAAGTGGGAACCAGAGCTACCGTACGAGGCATCGTGACAGTTTGACAAACGTTCTCTCCTCCTCTTTTTTTTTTTTTTTCCTTTTCAAAGCTGAAAACAGCTTGAGGAGCAAGAATCAGATTCCGTACCCGATTCTTTCCTGCCCTGAAATCACTTATCTGGAGTTGTGACATGCTTACTTCTCCCACAGACTCTAGCTTTTCAGGGATACGGCATGGCGTGGGAGGGAGGCTGGTGTGTAGACCAGCTCATGGGGTATGAAACCCCTGGACCCAAATTTTTTTAGCTGAGACCACTGCCCCCCCCCTGCCCCCGTCCGCACCCTGGGTCACACATCCTGAGCAAAGATAACTGCCCAGAAAAAAAAAAAAAAAAACACTGAAAAAGTTGAGCACAGCTTAGCAACTGAACACCAACAATCAAACAAACACCTCTAGCCACTTCTGGGCCTGTCTGCTCCTGTCCTGCTTGAGTTTAAGTGTTAGGAAGCTCTTTGTATTTCTTAAAGAAAATTTATTTTTATAGCTGGCAGCGTGATAAAGTCCAAACATTCCAGCTCAAGAGAGTAGCCCCCAACAACCATAATTAGACAAAGGCCGGGCTCAGCAGTGAAGACCCCCAGTGCAGCCAGAAATAAGCAAGTACATTAATTAAAAAGAAAAAAAAATTCCAACTGGGGAGGGGAGGTGCAAATGCAGCGTTGAGAACAACCAGTGTACCAGACTTCTCCACACACATATGTCTGACCCCTCACCCCACCAGCGGGGAAGGCTCCTGTCTGCTTTGCACTATTTTGGGCATCCTTATGGTACTGCCTCCGAGGGGCCCATCCAGCTGTCACCTTCTGCTCTCGCTATTTTGAGCTAAAAGCCGCATTTGCGAAATTGGCGTCCACAGTCATTTCCCTGGGTTGGCTCCGGAAGAAAGCTGAGCTTTTCTCCAAAAGTCCCGGTCATGGGGGGGAGTCGAGGGCAAGCTGGGCGTATTTGGAAAGAACAGTGATGGGTCTGTATCAGTCCCATCACGGTGAGAATGTGGGTTTCGGGGAAAAGACACCCCTCCCAGCGAGAAACAGGGAAGGGAGTAGAGCCGGAGTGGCAGGAAGGTCAAGTTATAGATTTCAGTTGGGGTGCACGGACTCAGCTTGTGTTGGCGTTGGAGATGGGGAGGTGTGACTTATGGCAACACTGCCTTTTAGGGACAAATTGACTCCAAAGGCACAGAAGGGGTCTAGAACATTCCATGCATGCTAAGTCGATTCCGTCGTGTTCAACTCTGTGTGACTCCATGGACTGTAACCCCGCCAGGCTCCTCTGTCCATGGGATTCTCCAGGCAAGAATACTGGAGTGGGTTGCCGTGCCCTCCTCCAGGGGATCTTCCCCACCCAGGGATCAAACCTGGGTCTCCCGCATTGCAGGGGGATTGTTTACCATCTGAACCACTAGGAGAGCCCCGAGACATTCCCCCGGGCTGTTCACTCTTCGAATGAACTGTCTTATCCCGGTGTGCACAGCCCAGCATCTGAGCCTGGACTGCGGGCTTCAGACACTGACTCGGGGCCCCACCAGCCACACGGCCCGCCGCCCCTGGCGAGAGCTCTCCCCTGCCCCTTCCAGGTTCGGATCCATTTCACTCTGCAATCTCAAAGTAGCCTGACACGCAGAGAATACGGTGTCTTGAAACTTACGGGTGAGATGCTCGATCTTCGTCCAGTCGCTCAGTTGTGTCCGACTCTTTGCGACCCCATGGACTGCAGCACGCCGGGCCTCCCTGTCCATCACCAACTCCCAGAGTTTACTCAAACTTGCACCCATTGACTCAGTGATGCCACCCAACCATCTCATCCTCTGTCATCCCCTTCTCTCACCCTCAATCTTTTCCAGCTTCAGGGTCCTTTCCAATGAGTCAGTTCTTCGCATCAGCTGGGCAAAGTTATTGCAGTTTCAGCTTCAGCATGAATATTCCAGACTGATTTCCTTTAGGACTGAGTATCTTCATTACCTGCCAAATATTACATCTTCGTGCCCACGTCTTTTAGAAGCATCTGCAACTCAGACCGCTTTAAGGGTGAACATCTGTGAAGTGAAGCAAAAGTGGGAACCAGAGCTACCGTACGAGGCATCGTGACAGTTTGACAAACGTTCTCTCCTCCTCTTTTTTTTTTTTTTTTTTTTTCTTTTCAAAGCTGAAAACAGCTTGAGGAGCAAGAATCAGATTCCGTACCCGATTCTTTCCTGCCCTGAAATCACTTATCTGGAGTTGTGACATGCTTACTTCTCCCACAGACTCTAGCTTTTCAGGGATACGGCATGGCGTGGGAGGGAGGCTGGTGTGTAGACCAGCTCATGGGGTATGAAACCCCTGGACCCAAATTTTTTTAGCTGAGACCACTGCCCCCCCCCTGCCCCCGTCCGCACCCTGGGTCACACATCCTGAGCAAAGATAACTGCCCCCAAAAAAAAAAAAAAAAAACACTGAAAAAGTTGAGCACAGCTTAGCAACTGAACACCAACAATCAAACAAACACCTCTAGCCACTTCTGGGCCTGTCTGCTCCTGTCCTGCTTGAGTTTAAGTGTTAGGAAGCTCTTTGTATTTCTTAAAGAAAATTTATTTTTATAGCTGGCAGCGTGACAGTCCTGCGGCACATGGGATCTTAGTTCCCTGACCAGACCTGGGATTGAACGTGTATCCCCTGCACCGGCGGGCTGGTTCTTAACCTCTGGATCCCCAGGGAATTCCCAGGACTATGTTAGTTGCTCAGTCGTGTCTGACCCTTTGCGACCCCCATGGACTGTAGCCCACCGGGCTGCTCTGTCCGTGGGATTCTCCAGGCAAGAAGACTGGAGTGGGTTGCCATGCCCTCTTCCAGGGGATCTTCCCCACCCAGGGATCGAACCGTGGTCTGAGCCTGCAGGGAAGTCCCAGAAAGTTCTTTCTTCTCTGACTGAGAAACAGCCTCCTTATCCATGTCATCGACGTGCCCTGCTTCTGGGCCCTGCAGGCTCTGTTTCTCTGTTTTCTGTGAGCTCACTTCCATCAACTTAACTGATCTTTCAAAGAAGCTGAGATTTCTCTTTGCCTCTGTGGAGACTCTCCAGTTTGAGGAATGGGGTGGGGTGGTGGTGGGGAGAAGCTGCAAGTGGGAAGTCTGGAGGTGTCTTTACACAATCTCTGGTGGATCAAAACCGTTAAGAATCTTGTCTGCAGTGTGGGAAAACTGGGTTCGATCCCTGGAGGAGAAAATGGCAACCCACTCTGGCATTTCTGCCTGGAGAATCCCATGGACAGAGGAGCCTGGGGGGCTACAGTCCATGGGGTCACAATGAGTCAGACATGATTTAAGAGACTACACAACAGCACCTGGAAATAGACATTAAGCAGTTAATTTGTAGTGTATCCAAAAAAGCCTTAACAGAACAATATTATTCTTAAACTGTAAGGAATAGGTTAAGATAGAATCACAATTTAAAACTGTTTTGAATGGAAATGCAGCCAATGCAGGTTTTGGCTCTTTTTAAACAACGAAAACATTTTATACTGGGGAATAGCTGATTAACAATGATATGATAGTTTCTGGTGGATAGTGAAGGGACTCAGCCAGACATGTACACGTATCCATTCTTCCCCAAACTCCCCTCCCATCCAGGCTGCCACATGACATTGAGCAGAGTTCCGGGTGCCGTCCAGCAGGCCCTTGCTGGTTCTCCGTGTTAAACACAGCCGTGTGTCCACGTCCATCCCAAACTCCCTGACTCTCCCTCCCATAAGTTCGTTCTCTGAGTCTGTGAGTCTCGGTTTTGCAGATAAGTTCGTGTGCTCATTTGTTTTTAGATTCCGCATTTAAGGGATGTCACAGGATATTTCTCCTTCTCTGACTTCCTTCACTCAGGACCAACACAGCTTTTGTTTACAAACACAGGTGAGCATGCACGCAGGTCTGCGGGGATAAGAGCTTGGAGACTGTTGGCGACTGATCTTGTTTTCCTTGTGATCTTAGGAAAGTTACGTAATCATTTTCTTTTTAGCCTGTTTTTTTTTTTTTTCTCTTCTGTTCTGTATAATTGAGATAATCATCGGACTCATGTTGCTGTCAGGAGCAGAAAACGCGATGTAAATAATAATCCTTTTTCACTGTCTAGAACTTTGTAACACGCTCTCGGGGACTATTAGATGCAAGCGTTACTTATAGGAATCCACATTCTATTTTTTTTTTCTTTTCTTTCTGGCAAGCACTCTGCATTCCTTGCCCACCCCGTAGAAAGTTCAGAAGGGTACAGGACACCTGGTCACTCTCTCTCCCCAGCCCTTGCAGACCAGCGACCTGGGTGGGCTTGCGATTCATCTGTCTGGACCCCCGGAGAACGATCCTTGGCAGAGGCTGCGTTTTCGTTAGACAGATTATAGCCACAGGGTCCCCAGAGCTCCACCTCCAGGTCTCGGAGCTCCCGTGGAGGAGGGATGGAGGGGTGCACAGATATGCTGATGGGCGTAGCAGGAGCCGGGCCTCCCGAGTGGACCCTGTCTCCCGCCAGGCTGACTCTATCCTTCGCCAGGGACTCGGAACTTCCCGGCCCTGTGACATTGGGTGGCAAACCACGTTGCTTTCTGTGCCTGAAATGGGGCTCCTGGCAGCAATCCCGAAGCCCATTTGGGAAGGTTTTCTGTAGATCACAGAGGCCACGGCGAACACGAGGGCCAAGGTTTCATTTTATCTAAAGTGCTCTCTATTATTATTTTTTTTTTAATTTGGAAGGGCAAGGTGTCTATATACTGTGAGAATTCCTGTCTGACAGCAAGAGCATTTACTTGATCGGGGGTGGCGTGGCTTTACCAGACTGCGCTAGTTTCTGCTGCACCACACACAGAACGAGCTCTGTGCCTCTGCATATGCCCCCTTCCTCTCTGAGCTCCCTCTCACCCGCCAAGCCACCACGGGGCAGCCGCCTTTGTGCCTGCCAGCCTGTCTGCATCCTGGGTCCCTGCCCTGATTTTTGCCGTGCCCCGCTCTGCAGACACGCGGGGACGGCAGTGCAGGAGACACATCTCCCAGGTCGTGGAGGTGACGTGCAGGTGGAGGGGAAGGCTTCTCTGGGAAACGGAAGGGACAGCCATCTGCTGCGACTGAAGTGGCCTGAGACGAAAAGAACCCACAGGGAGGCCGACAGTGTACCCACCAGATGGGAACGGGGCCCCGGGGCTCTGGGGTGCGTGTGTGGCCGCAGGGACCGTCCACTGGCCGGAACCAACCCCCAGGATGGTCACGGTTACGTAATGTGGGCTCTTTTTCCCCATCGACTGTGTTTTCCTCCCAGAAAGCGGACGGGGTCCCACGAGTGACGGCCCTCGATCCCAGCATCCTTCTCCAAGCTCATCTCAGATTCGGGCATCTAATTTTTTTTTTTTTTTCCCCCTTAGATTTAGATTTTAGAATTCAGGTGTCTGGACGTTTACATGTGGAGTGCCTCTGCTTCTCACCACTGTGACCTCCCGCAGAGCGTGTGTGTGTTATCATTTGAGCCGCGCGTGCTGTGTGTGAGACTCGGCCGTGTGAACTGCTTTCTCCGATGACGGGGAGGGGGCGGAATGGTTTTTCAAGCTATCCGGACACCTTTTCATCCGGTTTCTGTCCAGCTCATGTCACCTGATACCTAGAGCCCTGGGGAGCTTCAGAAATTGACATGCTGCTTCAGAAAGTCACAAGTATTAGCCTGGTCTGTTTATAGAGTCAGTCCTCAGCTTTGGTTCTTGAGCTGGGGAGGTGGTGGGGGGCAGGCAGGGGAAGGTGCTGGGGGTCTTGGGAAGCTGGGACAGGCCCTCTACAGGTGTAGGAGATAAACAGTAACATCTTAGGAGACAGGTTCCCCCAGCCAGCTCCACGGAACGCCTGCAGGATACCTTTACAAGGTGTATGTGTGTGTGTGTGTGTGTCTGTCTGTCTGCGTTTGGGGAGGGGAGGCTGGGTCTCCTGGGATCTTTCTTGATTCCTCCCCGCCCTCCCCGCCCCACCGAAACCAACAGTGCTTTTGTTAATTTAAAAATGGGTCTCCCTTCCTCTCCCTTCTGGGGCCCAGACACTGGATCCTGACGGATACACAGCGTGAAAAGCCGCAGAGCAACGGTCGCTGGAGTGGGGTGACACCAATTTTAACCACAGGAGAAAACCCACAGGACCCAGGAGAGAACGCACAACACAAGGCTGATCGCCCCAAACCAGACGCTCTGGCTCCCCTGGGTGGGGGGAGGTTTGTCCAATCATTCCTGGGGAGCAGGAGACAGTTTCTGCCTTTTCTGTCTCCTTAACCCTCGAGGGAGGGGGGAGCTGGAAATGGCTTAGTGGGAGAGAAACACCCCGGAGCGCGAATTGCACAGAGCAGAGCTGGTTGGGGGTTGAGGCAGCTCGCACAGGACCGCCAGGACCCAAAACGTCTCCCCCAACCCCCGGCTCATCCCCCCGCCGCCGCCCCCATTCCTGCCCTGATTACCCCAGGAAGACGACCTAGCTATCTGCGGATGCATAAATTGGCAGTCTATTTCAGCTGTTTCTGCTCACACGTTCTTTTTGTAGAGGAACGCTCCGGAGAGATGCTTTTTTTTTTTTCCTAATGTTCTTGTTAACCAGATCTTTATTTAAGTCACAAACTTGCTCCCGGAGCCCTGGTGTGGGGCAAAGCTTTCTCTTCTCTCCGTCTCCTCTGGGGTTGGGGGCGGCGGTGTGGACGCGGGAGGAAGCCCCCGTGCCAGCTGGTTGGCACCCCCCCCCCTTTGGGAGTGCCCGGGAACGCGAGGAGGGCGCCCCGCGGGCTTTCGACCGCTTTTCCCGCGAGCCACGGGCTGGGGGGAGCCCGGGCCGCTGCGCCGGGGTGGCCGATGGCGGGAGCGCCCAGCTTCTCGGAGGGCCCCAAGGCGCCCCAGGCGGGCGCGTTCCCCCCTGGCGCCCCCGCTGGCCCGCGAGTCCCGGGGCGCAGCGCCCCAGCGGGGCCGGTCCCGCGCCCGGCTCCCGCGCCCCGCGCGAAGTTGTGGCTCCTCCGTCACCCCCANGGCGGTCTCAGCCTTGGCGCCCTCCCGGCGGTCTCAGCCTTGGCGACCTCCCGCTGCTTGCCTCTCCGCAGGCCGGGGTGACGTGGTGGGGGGCAGCGCCCGCCGCAGACCCGGAGATGGGGGGCCGCGTCCCCGTAGTCTCGCCCACCCCCCGGCACACGCGCCTCCGCGCGCCCCTGGCGCCTGTGCGCCCGGCGGTCTCAGCCTTGGCGCCCTCCCGGCGGTCTCAGCCTTGGCGACCTCCCGCTGCTTGCCTCTCCGCAGGCCGGGGTGACGTGGTGGGGGGCAGCGCCCGCCGCAGACCCGGAGATGGGGGGCCGCGTCCCCGTAGTCTCGCCCACCCCCCGGCACACGCGCCTCCGCGCGCCCCTGGCGCCTGTGCGCCCGGCGGTCTCAGCCTTGGCGCCCTCCCGGCGGTCTCAGCCTTGGCGACCTCCCGCTGCTTGCCTCTCCGCAGGCCGGGGTGACGTGGTGGGGGGCAGCGCCCGCCGCAGACCCGGAGATGGGGGGCCGCGTCCCCGTAGTCTCGCCCACCCCCCGGCACACGCGCCTCCGCGCGCCCCTGGCGCCTGTGCGCCCGGCGGTCTCAGCCTTGGCGCCCTCCCGGCGGTCTCAGCCTTGGCGACCTCCCGCTGCTTGCCTCTCCGCAGGCCGGGGTGACGTGGTGGGGGCAGCGCCCGCCGCAGACCCGGAGATGGGGGGCCGCGTCCCCGTAGTCTCGCCCACCCCCCGGCACACGCGCCTCCGCGCGCCCCTGGCGCCTGTGCGCCCGGCGGTCTCAGCCTTGGCGCCCTCCCGGCGGTCTCAGCCTTGGCGACCTCCCGCTGCTTGCCTCTCCGCAGGCCGGGGTGACGTGGTGGGGGGCAGCGCCCGCCGCAGACCCGGAGATGGGGGGCCGCGTCCCCGTAGTCTCGCCCACCCCCCGGCACACGCGCCCCCGCGCGCCCCTGGCGCCTGTGCGCCCGGCGGTCTCAGCCTTGGCGCCCTCCCGGCGGTCTCAGCCTTGGCGACCTCCCGCTGCTTGCCTCTCCGCAGGCCGGGGTGACGTGGTGGGGGGGAGCGCCCGCCGCAGACCCGGAGATGGGGGGCCGCGTCCCCGTAGTCTCGCCCACCCCCCGGCACACGCGCCTCCGCGCGCCCCTGGCGCCTGTGCGCCCGGCGGTCTCAGCCTTGGCGCCCTCCCGGCGGTCTCAGCCTTGGCGACCTCCCGCTGCTTGCCTCTCCGCAGGCCGGGGTGACGTGGTGGGGGGGAGCGCCCGCCGCAGACCCGGAGATGGGGGGCCGCGTCCCCGTAGTCTCGCCCACCCCCCGGCACACGCGCCTCCGCGCGCCCCTGGCGCCTGTGCGCCCGGCGGTCTCAGCCTTGGCGCCCTCCCGGCGGTCTCAGCCTTGGCGACCTCCCGCTGCTTGCCTCTCCGCAGGCCGGGGTGACGTGGTGGGGGGGAGCGCCCGCCGCAGACCCGGAGATGGGGGGCCGCGTCCCCGTAGTCTCGCCCACCCCCCGGCACACGCGCCTCCGCGCGCCCCTGGCGCCTGTGCGCCCGGCGGTCTCAGCCTTGGCGCCCTCCCGGCGGTCTCAGCCTTGGCGACCTCCCGCTGCTTGCCTCTCCGCAGGCCGGGGTGACGTGGTGGGGGGGAGCGCCCGCCGCAGACCCGGAGATGGGGGGCCGCGTCCCCGTAGTCTCGCCCACCCCCCGGCACACGCGCCTCCGCGCGCCCCTGGCGCCTGTGCGCCCGGCGGTCTCAGCCTTGGCGCCCTCCCGGCGGTCTCAGCCTTGGCGACCTCCCGCTGCTTGCCTCTCCGCAGGCCGGGGTGACGTGGTGGGGGGGAGCGCCCGCCGCAGACCCGGAGATGGGGGGCCGCGTCCCCGTAGTCTCGCCCACCCCCCCGGCACACGCGCCTCCGCGCGCCCCTGGCGCCTGTGCGCCCGGTCACCTCGCGCGCTGTCTCAGCTTTGGCGGTCTCCCCAGCTTGCGTCTCCGCGTGGCCTCCCCTCGCCCCCGTCTTTCTGTCTTTCCCGAGTCCACACCTCTCCGCGTGACCCCTCCCTCCTTAAGTCTCTCCGTGCCAAACCCCTAACTCTCCACTGGGCCCCCTGCCGCATGCAACACTGGACAGCTGGGGCCCTGAGCTGTCATGACACAGGAATGTGGGATTCAGGGTTGGGAGCGAGGGGTCAGCTGATGGAGAAAGACAGACCTTTCCTCCTCTTTTCCCGCCTGTGGTTGAACTGGGGTGGGGGGCTTTAATTTCAACCAGAGCGTCCTTACATAGAGGGTGATGGGGTGGGGAGCGCACTGCAGGGCCTGCAGCTCTGAAATAGCCATGTGGGTTTTGCCCTGCAGGGCAGGAAACCTCCCTCCATAGACGTGTGTCTCCCAGCCTCCTGGACTCCCCGTGTGGGTGAGGAACCGGATACTGTCCGAAAACACACACACACCCCTTTCTTTAGGCCACAAGGGGCAGGCCCAAGGAAAGGAGAAGAAATTGGCTAAGGCAGGAGGAGAAGGGGACGACAGAGGATGAGATGGCTGGATGGCATCACCGACTCGATGGACGGCAGTTTGAGTAAACTCCGGGGGTTGCTTATGGACAGGGAGGCCTGGCGTGCTGCGGCGGTCCATGGGGTCGCAGAGTCAGACTCGACTGAAATGACAGGCCAGCCGTGGCCTCCAGAGCCTGGCGGGCAGGACGCAGGACCTGGCCTCTCCGGCAGCAGCATCTCCTGTGATGACAGCTGAGTGGGGATGCAGGCAGGATGCCTGGGGTGACTGCAGGGCGAGGCTCTGGTCTGGTGTGAACCCAGGGCAGGAAAGACTCAGCTGTGGATTGCAGAGAGACCCTGGACCCCTTGCTGAAGCCCCGCCTCTGCCACTGCAGTCTCCCCATCAGGACGGTATAAGGTGGGGCAGAGGGTGCCCGCTGGAGCCAAAGACGGATCCCTCGATGACGGCTCCGGGCGGCCAGGATGGGTCTGCGGTCTGCGCAGGAAGTAGGGGACGGAGGCACCTGGACAGGCGGGATTTGCAAGTAGCGGGAGGTCTCAAGCTCAACTGGAAGGGCGAGTACTAAGTATCTGTCCAGGAAGGATCTGCTGAGCAGGAATTTGTTGTCGTCCAGTTGATCAGTCGTGTCCAACTCTCTGCGACCCCATGGACCGCAGCACGCCAGGCCTCCCTGTCCATCACCAGCTCCCGGAGCCTGCTCAGACTCACGTCCATCGAGTCGGGGATGCCATCCAACCATCTCCACCTGTGTACGTTTGCCTAACACCTTTTTTTGCCCCCGCTGAGTGTAAAAACCGATCTGGAAATCCTGGCCAGAGCCTCCCTGGAGGGAAACTTGAAGTTTAGAAGGAAATCATGGGTGGACGGACCTGCCCTCCTCTTGGCTTTGCTGCGATGTTTTTCAAACTGCAGGTCGCCACTGCTGACACGGTCTTGGGTTCGATTGGGTGGATGCGACGGGCATCTTTAAGAAATCCGGTGGGTTATAATACGGCAGAAGGTGCCGCCTGCAGTGAGCAGCAACCTTGTGAGGAACCTCTGATATGTGTATGTGTGTGTGTGTGCGTGTGTGCGCACACACATGCTGGCTGGTGAAGCAGATTATATGTCAAAGGGGCTAGAGGCTCACATAGTAAAGAATCCGCCTTCCAATGCAAGAGGCCAGGGTTCGATCCCTGGGTCGGGAAGATCCCCTGGAGGAGGGCATGGCAACCCACCCCAGTATTCTTGCCTGGAGAATCCCAAGGACAGAGGAGGCTGGCAGACGACAGTCCCTGGGGTCGCAAAGAGTCAGACATGACTGAAGCTACTTAGCATGCGTGCATATACTAATTTGAATGTACGAAACCCAAATCCCCACTACATCCCTCCAAAGGTTCTTGACAAGCAAAGTGACAAGTGGACATCTTTTAAGCAACAGGCGCGTCCCCTGGGTGGGTCCTCACTGGAGCTGGAGATAAGATTTGGGAACTCAGGGGCGAGGAGAGCTCCAGGGGCTTGGGGCAGGTGGCCGAGACCAGGAAGGGTCCCCCACCCCCACCCCGTGATCCAGGGCTCCCAGGTGACTAGCAGAATCAAGCATCCAAGTCTGTCCTTCCTGGCTGTCCGGCTTCACGTGTCTGAGCAAAGCATTTGGCCGTGGTCCAACCAGAGGTGCTGTGGATGCCCTGGCAAGCCGCTCTGTGTCTACGTGGGCTTGGGGAACAGGTGTGTGTGTGCATGCGTTTCTAAACGGGCTGCAGATCTTCGGGGGTGTGTGTGGGGGCCGGTAATCCTAGAGCAAGCTGGAAGCCGGCCAGCGTTTCATAATACAAGACAGAGCATTCTTCTTGGGAGTTTTTGGACGCTTGACTCAGTTGCCTGAATGACTTCAACACTCACTGCCCCCACCGCCTGTCATCCCTTTGAATGCCCGAACGTGCGTTTTTATCATAGGGAGCCCCCCAAATGCACCCCCTCTCCCCCCGCCCTGACCACGTCTATCTGTCTACTGTGGACGATGATGGATCTGGGAGCCCTGTCTCCCGGAGTTACATGTGAAGTCACCAGTGTTCAACAGCCCTGAAGCTTGGTCAGGGGTCCTGTTCCTGGGTCCCAGAATCCTTGCTCAGAAAAGCAGATCTGAAAAACCGCCCGTTGGCTGGCTGGGTCTGCGGCTGCTGCTTGCGTGCGTTTTTCAGCGTGTTTGTGTCTTTGGGTGATGTTGAAGTTTGCATCAGTATCCTCCTTGGTAGGTTCCTCTGATTATAGGTTGAGCCTACATGTTGGTCTATGCGCACAGAATTGCTCATTTCGGGGGCAAAAAAAAAAAAAAAAGATAAAGCAAATGATAAAAACCCAGAAGAGCCAGTGAACTAAAACGGGGAGTTTCCAGAGTAGCGAGGGCCCGCACTGGCATTTCGTCTTTTCAGTACGTAGTTTCTTGCTTTACCCTCTCAGCCTTCCTATCATTGTGGTTGACGTGGACGCTGTAGTCTGATCACGCTCAGTCATGTCTGACCCTTGGCAACCCCGTGGACTGCAGCACGCCAGGCTCCTCTGTCCATCACCATCTCCCGGAGTTTGCTCAGATTCACGTCCATCGAGTCGGTGACGCCATCCAACCAACTCATCCTCTGTCGTCCCCTCCTCCTCCCGCCTTCAGTCTTTCCCAGCATCAGGGTCTTTTCCAATGAGTCAGTCCTTTACATCAGGTGGCCCAAGCTTTGGAGCTTCAGCTTCAGTTTTTCCGATGAATATTCAGGGTTGATTTCCTCTAGGACTGCCTGGTTCTTATCTTTAGGGTGTGCCTTTTTCTAATTTATCCAGAGTCTTTCAAAGCTTCCTATGGGTAACCTCAGTGGAAAATAGGGAAAGGTTTCCCTGTGATGATCTTAGTAAATTTAAACTACTATTTTAGATGTACTCAATTTCTGGGCTTGCCTGCTGGCTCAGACGGGCGGGTATCCGCCTGCAATGCAAGAGACCTGGGGCTAGAAGATCCCCTGGAGGAGGGCATGGCAACTGACTGCAGTCTTCTTGCCTGGAGAAGCCCCATGGACAGAGGAGCCTGGAGGGCTACAGTTGCTGGGGTCACAGAAAGTCAGACACACCTGAGCAGCTGAGCACACAGCATACTGCATTTCTGTCTGAACAGAAGCCCTGAGACTCAAAGACGCGCATGGAAAGGTCAGAAGCTGTGCTCTGCCTGCCTCTTCGAAGGGGGTCGCTTTACAAGGAAGCGTTGCTGGCATTCCTGGGATAGCTTCTGGGTTCCAGAAGACAGCCGCGTTCACCTCAGCACTTTGGAAAGAAGGTCGTCACGCAGTAAAGTAACAAACACGGCTCTCAGGAGGAGTTGAGACTTTTACACTTGTAAAAACCCTTTGTTGCAGCAACTATGAGCAGATGACAAGACTACAGGAACCACAGGAAAAGGAACATTGTATTTTTGGATGGTTGGGAAAAAAAGTGTTGATCAGACTGACTTTCACCTAATTGCTACATCAGGGCACTGTTGATGAAATGTGGACGCTGATAAGTGGCTTGCAGACCTGAGGCTTCCAATTAAGGTTTGAAACCCTCCTCGGCTAGGAGATGCTGAGAACTGAGTTCGATCTGTATTTATGCCCTTTGTGTAGAGGCGGAAGTCCTTCCTCCCTGCCCGGTGGGGCCTGATAAAAACCGATGGTCTCAGTACTTCCCTGGGCATCCAGTGGTTAAGACTTCATCTTCCGATGCACAGCTTGCGGGTTCAACCTTGGTCTGGGAGGTAAGATCCTATGTAATTTGCAGTCCAAGAAATGAAAACGTAGAACAGAAGCGATATAGTAGCAAATTCGATAAAGAGTTTAAAAATGATCCACATCAAAAGGAAAAAAAAAAACAAACCTTAAAAAATACATGAGGGTCTGTTTATTAGTTGGGGGAGGAAGTGACGAAATCTCTATGTGTCTTGGCAGGACCTGGGGGGGTTCGTGGGTCCCAAGTGTTTAGTTCAGTTCAGTTTAGTCGCTCAGTCGTATCCGACTCTTTGCGACCTCATGGACTGCAGCACGCCAGGCCTCCCTGTCCATCACCAACTCCCGGAGTTTGCTCAAACTCTGGTCCATCGAGTCTGTGATGCCATCCAGCCATATCCTCTGTCGCCCCCGTCTCCTCCCGTCCCAGGTGTGTGTGCGGGGGTGGAATCCATTAATTTCTACAATAGGTATATGGAGCAGTTCTCCAGCAGTCTGAAAATTGGGGGGAAGTCTAGTAGCAAAGAGAAGTCCAGAAGCAAAGTAGATGGCTTGTAAGAAAAGGCTCACGTCTGAGGCCAGCTCACACCATCACCTCCATCATTGCAAAGAGACGGAGGCAGCCTAGGAGCTCATAGTGACACAGGAAATGGATGGGACCCTCTACTCCCATCCCAGGATAAAACAGCTGGAGACTCACTCCCTGTACATACAGAGTCCAAGATGAGACCAGGACCAGCAGAACAATTAAGGCAGGAGGCTGGGGCCAGGCCAGGTCACTGATTTCTCCTCCTCTTAAATCAGGAGAACCCCCTCTGACCACACGTGCACATAAAAGGCTTCTTGGAGGTCAACAGGGAGTGATGTGAAATTAATGCCAGGCTACCCACAGGCCTCTTTGGTAAAACCAGCTTGGCTAAGAGATGGTCTGAGCGCACACATGGGGGGATCCTGGTGGTGGTGGTTTGGTTGCTCAGTCGTGTCCAACTCTCTGCGACCCCATGGACTGTAGCCCACCAGGCTCCTCTGTCTGTGGAATTCTCCAGGCAGGAATACTGGAGTGGGTTGCCATGCCCTCCCCCAGGGGATCTTCCTGACCCAGGGATCGAACCCCCGTCTCCTGCAGCCCTTGCGTTGCAGACGCATTCTTTACCACCGCGATACCAGTAGTGTGTATACATGTTAATCCCAAACTCTTAACGGATATCTCCTCCACTATGCCGCTTGCCATGTCTGGGAGTCTAGCTCAGATATTTTATTGTTTAATCCCCCTCTGACCTTGTGGGACACCGGCCTCCCAGGCTTGGGCTCAGGCTGGCTTTTGACAGCCTGGCTCCATTTCCTCTGGGGACAGCAATGGTCCTGGGAGGATGGCTGTGTCAGATTATGACTCAGGAAGTCAGTCCTGAATATTCATTGGAGGGACTGGAACTGAAGCTGAAACTCCAATATTTTGGCCACCTGATGGGAAGAGCTGACTCACTGGAAAAGACCCCGATGCTGGGCAAGATTGAGGGCAGGAGGAGAAGGGGATGCCAGAGGATGAGATGGTTGGATGGCACCACCGACTCGATGGACACGGGTTTGAGTAAACTCCGGGAGTTGGTGGCGTTCTGCAGTCTAGCGGGTCGCAGAGTCGCACACGGCCTGGGGCTGAACGGCAACAATGACACAGTTATATGTCGCCACCTAATGGTCACATGCGGGCATTGCCCTGCCCTCCTGGTCAGTTTCTACCCACAGTCGCCCAAAGTCTGGTCCAGCGGTGGGTCCACAGTAAGACCTGCACCCGGGATGCTGGGCGCCTGTCACCTACCGTCCTGGGAGCCCCGGGAGACTGCAGCGCACGACGCGCCTGTTCTGTTGGGGTTTTCGAGATTGCTCATCTCATTTGACTATTGTTGAGCTAGCTGCTCAGTCGTGTCTACGCTTTGCGACCCCGTGGACTGCAGCCCCGCCTGGCTCCTCTGTCCATGGAGATTCTCCAGGCAAGAACACTGGAGTGGGTTGCCATTCCCTTCTCCAGGGGATCTTCCCCACCCAGGGATTGAACCCGGGTCTCCTGCATTAACAGGCAGACTCTTTACCACTGAGGCACTCTTAATTTATCTCTCCTTCATTTTCCTCTTTTCCATGTCTGTGAGTCTATGTTAGATTTTTTTTATTCTTGAAATACGCTGTTACCTTGTGGGACGCCCACCTCTCAAGGTTTGGCTGGGGCTTGCTTGTGACAACCTTGCTGGGTTGCCTCTGGAGACAGCGGGTGGCCTTGGTTGGGGAGAAGACTCTTGAGAGGCCCTTGGACTGCAAGGAGATCCAACCAGTCCATCCTAAACGAGATCAGGCCTGAAGATTCAGTTGAAGGACTGATGCTGAAGCTCCAACACTTTGACACACTTGATGCAAAGAACTGACGACATTGGGAAAGACCTTGATGCTGGGAAAGATTGAAGGCAGGAGGAGAAGGGGACGACAGAGGATGAGCTGGCTGGATGGTATCACCGACTCGATGGACATGAGTTTGAGCAAGCTCTGGGAGTTGGTGATGGACAGGGAGGCCTGGCGTGCTGCGGTCCAGGAGGTCGCAGAGGTCGGACACGACCTAGGGCTGAACCCCAACAGTGATACAGGGTTATGAAACCACCTAGTGGTCAGGTGCGGCATTGCACTGCCCTCCTGGTCAATTTCCACCCAGTTTCCCAAAGCCTGGTCCAGCCCTGGGTCCACTGGACGGCCGGCCCTTGGCATGCTGGGCACCTGCTCTCTTGGGAGCCCTGGGAGCCTGAAGTGCAGGGTGTGCCCATTCTGTTGGGGGTTCTGAGATTGCTCATCTCATTTTGCTGGTGTTTAGTTGCTCAGCTGTGTCTGACTCTTTGCGACCCCGTGGACTGTAGCCCTCCAGGCTCCTCTCTCCGTGGGGATTCTCCAGGCAAGGATACTGGAGTGGGTAGCTGTTCCCTTCTCCAGGGGATCTTCCCGACCCAGGGATCAAACCTGCATCGCCGATGTCTCCTGCACTGGAAAACGTGTTCTTCACCAATAGCGACACCTGGCAAGACGCCCAGTGCCCACGTCCCAGCATGGGCTCTGGGTTTCCCTGGTTCCCAGTCTTGGCACAGCTTCCCAGCATCCCACGCTCGTCACCAGGGATGCTGGCAGCATGGGGGAGGGTGATGCTCGGAGGGCAGGCTCGGACGGCCCGCTTTTCAAGTCGTCTGAAAGCAGAGAGTGACCCACATTCTGGCGAGCCTCCCAGCAGTGAGGGCACCACGGTAACTGGTGGGGTTACATATCCCAGGGTGGCCAACTCCAGGAGTGGGATTGAAGGGCACTTAGGTTGAAGCAAAAGGGGGGCCGATATGCAGCAGCTTGGCAGCTCCTCGGAAGATTCAGCTAGGCTTACCGTGTGGCCCGGCGACGCCTCTCCTAGCTGCAGACACACCGGAGCTGTGAAAACGTGTCCACGTGAAGATGTGTGCACTGGCATGGTTGGTGTTTATAGCAGAACTGTGGGCAACCACTGTACATGTGGAGGCAATCTGAGTGTCCACGGATG
>SJXP01003323.1:12042-26606 GCA_006408505.1 Damaliscus lunatus | reverse complement strand
AAAAAAACACCAAAGTCAGAGGTCTCCTCCTGCCCTGAAATTCTGATGTGTCAGGGGGTCTTGGACAAGCCTCACTGCTGGCCAGAATCTTCACTTTCTCTGCCCAGTGAAGCCGAATGAAAAATACGGAGACAGAGGTTGCAGGAAATAGAAAGGGGGCTTTTATTCTCAGCTGGTGGAGAGGGGAACCCTGTAAACTCATGCCCCAAGGACCATTCCCCGCCCCTTGATGGGGAGTCTTCTTGCTTAATCCCTGTAGAGTCCAACTCTCTGCAACCCCAAGGCCTGCAGGCCTCCCTGTCTTCACCAACTCCCGGAGTTCACTCAGACTCATGTCCATGGAGTCAGTGATGCCATCCAGCCATCTCATTCTCTGTCGTCCCCTTCTCCTCCTGCCTTCAGTCTTTCCCAGCATCAGGGTCTTTTCCAGTGAGTCAGTTCTTCCCATCAGGTGGCCAAAGTATTGGAGTTTCAGCTTCGGCATCAGTGCTTCCAGTGAATATTCAGGACTGATTTCCTTTAGGACAGATGAGGCGTCTAGGGGCTTATAGAAGATGAGGGCTTGCAGTCAGAAGTCCGTGATGAGCAACAAAGGTGATACGGTGTTCATTTCCGCCTCTTGCATTCTTCCCAAGACAGTCATAAACTGGCGTCAGTAACCCACTAATTGACTCTGGCAGTCCGCTGAGCCCGCCACCTCTTTTGTGATGTGTAACTACAAGAAGGGTGTTTTAAGGGTAAACATCAGATGCAGGAAGTATTTAGCACAGAGTGGAAGGAAAACTACATGTAAGGTTGTAGCTGCTGCAGACTCAGAGGGCATAAAAGGCAACTTAGTTTCAGACGTGCAGACTTAGGAGGAGCTAAGTAGCAACAACAACAAAAAAACCCCAAAATACTAGAAATGTGTAGGCCTGCTCAATGTTTTAACTTCTTTGTTCTTAGGAAAGGGAAAAGAAAAAAAAAAAAACCACACAACTCATTCCTTTTTTTTTTTCCTCCTTTTCTCTGCAAACAGTCTCTCCATCACAAGCTCAGGGCTGGGATGTGTGAAACTTGGAGATGAGACTCTTGGCTATACTGGGGGCCCGAAGCTGACTGGCCTCACGTGACCGCCTGCATGCACAGTCTTGTCCGACTCTTTGTGACCCCACGGACTGCAGCCCGCCAGGCTCCTCTGCGCATGGGATTCTCCAGGCAAGAATACTGGAGTGGGTTGCCTTTCCCTTCTCCTGGGGATCTTCCCGACCCAGGGATCAAACCCTGGTCTTCTGCATTTGCAGGCAGATTCTTTAGCATCTGAGCCACCAGGGACACCCAAGGAAGCATAAACGATTCGGCAAGTCCACTGCAGCCAAGGCATTCCACGCAAATCTCTTGGTGACAACAAGGTCTTATCTAAGCAGTCTGCGTGTGTGCAGAAGCTTAGGCTCAAGAAGATGTCTGCGAGGAACACCTCTGGTTTCCTTCAAGGCCAACTGTGTTTTCTCTTCCTTTTACTGTATTCTTTTAGTTTTTCTGGTTATAATGAGCAGACTGCTTTTAAGATGGAGAAAGACCTTTGCACTTTGATGCCTGCAGAAAGGCTGTTAGTAAGGTGACCCCAGTAGAAGCAGCTTAAGAGCAACGCCTGGGACTTCCCGTGTGGTCCAGTGGAGAAGAAACCGCCTGCCACAGCCTGGTGGGGCTTCCCTCGTGGCTCAGGCGGAAAAGAACCTGCCCGCAGTGTGGGAGACCGGGGTTCGATCCTGGCATAGGGAAGATCCCCTGGAGAAGGATCGCAACCCACTCCAGGATACTTGCCTGGAGAACCTCATGCACAGAGGAGTCTGGTAGGCTACACAGTGGGGTTGCAAGGAGTTGGATAGGACTGAGCAAGTGATTGCATTGTATTGCCACAGCCTAGAGGGGTGCGAGCGGATGGGAGGTGGGAGCAAAGTTCAAGAGGGAGGGGACGGGTGTATACCTGTGGCCGATTCATGTGGCGGTATGGCGGGAACCAACACAGTATTGTAAAGGAGCTTTCCTCTCTTTAAAAATAAACACATTTATTAAAAAAAATATATTGTTAAGGACCTATCCTCTGATTACAAATAAACAGATTTATAACAAACAATATTGTAAAGGAACTATTCTCTGATTACAAATAAAGAGATTTATTTAAAAAACAACATTGCAAAGGAACTATCCTCTGAATAAAAATAAACAATGTTTTTTTTTTTTTTAATTGTAAAGGAACTATCCTCTGGTTAAAAATAAAACAAATTTATTACACAAAACAAGAATCTGCCTGCCAGTGCAGGGGACCCGGGTTCGATCCCTGGTCCGGGGAGATCCCACTTTCGTGGAGTCAGTAAGCATGAGCATCATGACTGAGCTCCCCAGCCTCACCTCCTGAGCCCACGTCCCTGGGGGCCTCTGCTCTGCAAGAGAAGCCCCCGCAAGGAGCAGCCCGCAGACCACGGCTGCAGAGCGGCCCCCGCCCACCACACCGCGATGATGCCTGCTTGCAGCAGCCAAGACCCCGTCCAGCCGAAAATAACCTTTTTATAAAAGAGTGCAAGCCCAGGGCAGTGACAGACCCGGGGCAAGGAGGGGGATGCCTCGGGGAGCAGGCCTCTGAAGGGGTCGCCAAGAGACATGTCGCCTGGGGACACTCCAGGGCTGTGTTTGGGGCCGGGACCGCCTGTGAGCTCACTCTGCTCGCCGGGCCGCACCCAAGACCTCACTTCCTCTTTTTCCGGCCCGCTGAGCTGGTCACAACAGGCAGCATCGCCCAGAGCATGCTCTTGAGGGCTTCCTTAGCAGCTCAGCTGGTAAAGAATCCGCGTGCAACGCAGGAGAGCTGGCTTCTGTCTCTGGGTCGGGAAGACCCCCTGGAGGAGAAAATGGCAACCCACTCCAGTGTCCTGGCCTGGAGAATCCCATGCACAGAGGAGCCTGGCGGGCTACAGTCCATGGGGTCACAGAGAGCCGGACACGACCGATCGACTAACACACGCGCATCCTGTTTGAGCTGTGAATCCTGCTTCCTCTTCAATGGTCCATGAAAATCCTCACTTCCCCTCTGGGGAACAGCTCGGATCACCACTTGGGCCTCTGCCGGAGACCCCAGGAAGCATGCAGAGCCCCCGACAACTCAACAAGTGTTCATCACATCAGTTCAGCCGCTCAGTCGTGTCCGACTCTTTGCGACCCCGTGGACGGCAGCACGCCAGGCCTCCCTGTCCATCACCAGCTCCTTAAAAGGTCCTTGCGAGAATAGGAGGTGGAACTGTTAGCCGCTCAGTCATCTCTGACCCTCTGCGACCCCGTGGACTGCAGCCCACCAGGCTCCTCTGTCCGTGGGATTCTCCAGACAAGAATACTGGAGTGGGTTGCCATTTCCTCCTCCAGGGGATCTTCCCAACCCAGGGATCGAACCCAGGTCTCCTGCATTGCAAGCAGATTCTTTAGCAGCTGAGCCCCCAGGGAAGCCCGAGAATACTGGAATGGGTAGCCTTTCCCTTCTCCAGGGGATCTTCCAGATCCAGGAATGGAACCCAGGTCTCCCGCATTGCAGACAGATTCTTAACCAGCTGAGCCACAGGGAAGCTGAACCACCACGCAAATGCCTCCCGGGTCATCGCCCATTGCATTCTCTTCTTCCTGGCAGTGAGTCACCCCTGCCGGCTGCAGCCACTTCCTGAGACAGGGATCCTCGTCTTGCTGACGAGGCGCTGTCTCCTGCGTGGGGATTCCCCGCCCCACCCCCGTGCCGGGCTCAGCCCACGGCATGACATTTTTGCACCAGTCACTCAAATTCCTGGGCTTTTACATTCCTTTCTGCAAACACACACTTGTACATTCCCTTCCCCACCCCAACCCAGCCACTGGGCACAGGACTTCTCACCCTTTGATTGCCAAACTGGGGTGGGCGGGGGGAGCTGGTTGTCTATGCTGCCCACAGGGTGCCCACAGACATGCCCTGACTGTCCCTGAAAGAGGGGTCAAACAGTCTGGTGTCTCCTAGAAGCCGGGCATTCAGAGCCACGCCCTCTGAGTTTGCCCGCTGGTTGGCAGGGCAGCTGAACGGGCCACCGATGCCAGGAGGCTCTGGGAGAGTTGGAAAGGGGAGGGGCTGGGATGGCATTGCCCCTGCCCCGGGAAACTGCATTTTCATGCCCTAGTTCTGAAGCGTCTCAGCTCTTTTTTTTCCATCATCCAGTGGACACAGGGATGTGTTGGCCTCTAGTCGGTTCGCAGGGTATCACCCCACCAGGAACTAAGACAGACAGTCCACAGGCCAGGGGACCCACTTTTTCAGACAAGCATGTGTATGCTTGTTTTCCCCATGGTGCCCATTAACTTAGAGACCCAAGCCACAGAACAGAGCTTGTAGATAGATCAGCAGTTATAATCACAGATTGTTTGCTCCTTGGAAAGAAAGCTATGACTGAGCTAGACAGCAGATTCAAAAGCAGAGACATCACTTTGCCAACCAACGTCTATAGACTCAAAGATACCGTTTTTCCAGTGCTCACGTATGGATGTGAGAGCTGGACCATAAAGAAAGCTGAGCGCCGAAGAAGTGATGCTTTTGAACTGTGGTGTTAGAGAAGACTCTTGGGAGCCCCTTGGACTGCAAGGAGATCCAACCAGTCCATCCCAAAGGAAATCAGTCCTGAATATTCATTGGAAGGACTGAAGATGAAGCTGAAACTCCAGTCCTTTGGACACGTGATGAGAAGAGCCGACTCATTGGAAAAGACCCTGATGCTGGGAAAGATTGAGGGCAGGAGGAGAAGGGGACGACAGAGGATGAGATGGTTCGATGGCATCACTGACTTGATGGACATGAGTTTGAGTAAACTCCGGGAGCTGGTGATGGACAGGGCGGCCCTGCGTGCTGCAGTCCATGGGGTCGCAAAGAGTCTGACACGACTGAGCGACTGAACAAGAACATCTCATCTACTCAGGAAACCGGTAGCTACAGATACATGTCAGTGCGGTGGGCAGAGGGATGGTGGAGACACAGAGCTGCCACACCGGGCAGAACACACACATTATTTTTCATCTCTGGGGTGTGTCTTGTGTTTATTCAAAAAATCCATGGCAATGACAGGTAGCTTTCGCAACATGAGTCTCCTACGAGATCTAAGCTGTTTGAGTGCCATCCCCTCACTTACAAAGCTTGCCACAGTGCAGGAAATCTTAGCTGATCTCTAAGACTTTGTTCTTTGCGGTTACAGAAAAGCCAGATTTCGGGCCGCAGGAAGTCTCCATGGAGAAGGCGAAAACAAAACAGCAGAAACCAGAGGAGTCAGCAGGCAGTCTCGCTGCTGAGCCACGAGGAGACGGGGTGTCCGCCAGGGTGGGGGCGGTGGGGAGGCCACTGGGCGTTTTTTTTTTTTTTTTTTAACTTTCTTTTTGTTTGGTTTCTCTGCTGCTTTTGTAAGCTGTTTTTCTTTCCACTTGGCTGTGGAGCAAACAAACAAAGCCGTGTACTATAGCCTTCGTCTGTCCCACCCCTAAGAGAAGGCTGTTCCTCTTAGAGCAATAAATGTGTTATTTTCACGCCAGGATCGGAGTGACGAAACCAGCATTTTCCCCTGAGACACGGTGACTTAATTTACAGTTTACAACTTCTCTTAAAAAAATATTTATAGTATACTGGAGTGTAGTTGATTGACAATGCTGTGTTAGTCTCTGCTGTACCCCAAAGTGACTCAGTTATACAAACCCATGAATCTATCTTTTTTTTTTTAGATTCTTTTACCATGTAGCTTATTACAGATCATTCACTAGACGTGCCTAGGATATACAGTAGGCCCTTGCGTGCGTGCGTGATCAGTCGCTTCAGTTGCGTCTGACTCTCTGTGACCCCACGGACTGTAACCGTCCAGGCTCCTCTGTCCAGGGGATTCTCCAGGCAAGAATATTGGAGTTGGTTGCCATGCCCTTCTCCAGGGGATCTTCCCAACCCAGGGATCAAACCCAAAGTCTCTTACGTCTCCTCGATTGGCAGGCGGGTTCTTTATCGCTAATACCCCCTGGAAAGCCCACAGTAGGCCCTTGTTGATTATTTTCTATATATAGTGAAGGACGGGCTTCCCTGGTGGCTCAGCTGGTAAAGAATCCGCCTGCAATGCAGGAGACCTGGGTTCTATCCTTGGATTGGGAAGATCCCTTGGAGGAGGGAAAGGCTACTCACTCCAGTGTTCTGGTCTGGAGAATAGTCAACGGGGTCGCAGAGAGTCGGACGCAACTGAGCGACTTTCACTTTCACTTTCATACCTCCCCTGGCGGTTCAGACGATAAAGACTTTGCCTGCAATGAGGGAGACCGGGGTTCCATCCCTGGGTCAGGAAGATCCCCTGGAGGAGGGCATGGCAACCCACTCCAGTATTCTTGCCTGAAGAATCCCACAGACAGAGGAGCCTGGCGGGCTACAATCCATGGGGCCGCAAAGAGCCGGGCATGACTGAGTGACTAACTTTCACTTTTCGGTGATGGACAGAGGAGCCTGGTGGGCTACAGTCCATGGGGCTGCAAAGAGCCGGACATGACTGAGCAAGTGAACAGCTACAACAGCAGAAACCAGCAGGATCCTGTACAGCAATTAGACTCCAATTAAAACCAAAATTTAAAAAAAAAAAAAACTAGTTAAAACAAATATCACACCTAACACCACGTAAGATGTCAATAAATATTTGCATTAATGTCGAAGAAAAACATCACGGTTCTCCAAGTGAGGAAGACAGGGGGTGTATGGGATTGGACACCCCCCAGAAACAGACACTGAGGCTCAGTCTCCAGGGGGGACTCCCTGTGGGGTCAGGACCTGCCGGCAGGGACCTCTGGGTGATGAGTCACTCCTGGGGGGGTCACCAGACACGCCCACGGCCGCCAAGGTGACGGCAGGTCACAGGGCGGCCAGGCCGGTCCAGCTGACTGCCCAAAAGGACACAGCATTCCAGCAACGCCAGCCTCTGGGAGCAATCGGCCGGGTCTCCCAAGTGGGGCTCCAGACACTGGGACGATGGAGCTGGAAAATGCGGCAGGGAGCCCAGGAGACGTGCAGGAACGAAGCTGACGGTCGGCCGGGCCCTGGAAGACAGCCTCCCTCACTCCTGATCTCAGTGCAAGGCCCAGCGGACGCCGGAGCTTCCGACCAAGCAGTTGCTGTATTTGAGGTTCCCAAGACCCCTCCTTGCTGTTCAGTTCCGTCACTCGGCCGTGTCCGACTCTTTGTGGCCCCGTGGGCTGTAGCCCTCCAGGCTCCTCTGTCCGGGGGATTCTCCAGGTTACAATGCTGTTTCCACGTACTTCGCCACCTTTGCCCTCACCGTGGATAAACTAAATCTCGAAGTCCCCCAGCCCCGTCCCCCCCAGGTCCTTGACTTGGCCGGTGTTTTTCTTTTTTTTTTTTCCCTCGGGGGTGTCACAGCCCAGGGACGTCCTGATCGGAGCAGACAGACTAGCTCCAGAGTATGAAGGACTCGTGATTTTGACGTGACTGGTGACTCCAAATGTCTTCCAGATGCTGAACGATCCATGTTTGTTGGTTTGTTTTTTTTTTAATCTAATCCATCCCTTGGAAAATGAAAAAGTCTACGGCTATCATTCTCATTTCTGTGGGGTTTGCTTTCTTAAGTCATCAGTTGGTTGCAACTTGGGGACCCTTCAAAGATGTGTGGGAGCCTCCTGACTGTTCTCAGGCCAGGGGGTGTTGAGCTGGGAAAGGGAATTTCAGGACAAATAAGGAGAGAGATCTCCATGTGTGACTATTAAGGAACGCTTCCCAGCCAGCTGTCTGCTGCAAACATTGACAGATGAGGTTCTCTTTGTCCTGGGAAATAAAGACCCTATTTTATACATGTTATTCTTCTAATTTTGAATGTTTCTCTTCTATTAATGCTGTGTTTTATTCTATTTTATTTAATTATATTCTATTCTGTTGTTCTACTCATGCTGTACTTTATTTCATTTTAATTCTATTCTATTCTGTTGTTGCTTAACCACTAAGTCATGTCTGACTCTGTGGGACCCCATGGACTCTAGCCCACCAGGCTCCTCCGTCCATGGGATTCTCCAGGCAACAATACTGGAGTGGGTTGCCATTTCCTCCTCCAGGGGATCTTCCCGACCTACAGATGGAACCCAGGTCTCCCACATTTGCAGGCAGATTCTTTGCCTACTGAGCTGTGAGTGAAGTGAAGTCGCTCAGTCGTGTCCGACTCTTTGTGACCCCGTGGACTGTAGCCCACCAGGCTTCTCTGTCCATGGGATTCTCTAGGCAAGAATACCGGAGTGGGTTACCTTTTCCTTCTCCAGGGGATCTTCCCGACCCAGGGATCGAACCAGGGTCTCTCTCATCGGAGGCAGACGTTTTAACCTCTGAGCCACGAGGGAAGCAGGAAGCCCAAGATATGTTTACGTCCTGTTCAAAAATAATACAGTGCAGAAACTTTAGAAAACAGATACCAAAACCTTCCTCAGCATATACGAACTAATCAAGGAAAGGTTTCGTGTGCCTTCTGCTATTTTCTCTCTGTCCTCTCAGGAGAGTTTCTGTAGAATATGCATTGGCTTAGGCTGTGCCTTTAGGATTTACGAGTATTTGCAAACCATTAAACGATCTTCTGAGAAGCTTTCAAACGGCTGCAGTTTCCAAGTATAGACTGGTTTCCTGCAGTTCCGCTAGCTGCTTTGTATATGTGTGTGTGTGCGTGTATCTTTTTACTATTCTGCTATTGTAAAGAATACTCTTGATAGATAGAGGTTGTCATGGAGTGAATGAGTGTGTGTCTTTCCCAGAATTCACATATGAAAGCCCCGATTCCAAAGGTGATCGTATTAGGAGGTGTGGTTAGATTAGGAGGCGGGGTTAGACGAGGAGGCAGGGTTTTAGGACATTATAGGCGGTCCCGGGATAGGATTAATGTCTTTATAGGAGAAAGAGTGGCCTTTGACTGTGTGGATCACAATAAAGTGTGGAAAATTCTGAAAGAGGTGGAAATACCAGACCACCTGACCTGCCTCTTGAGAAACCTGTATGCAGGTCAGGAAGCAACAGTTAGAACTGGACATGGAACAACAGACTGGTTCCAAATAGGAAAAGGAGGACATCAAGGCTGTATATTGTCACCCTGTTTATTTAACTTCTATGCAGAGTACATCATGAGAAACGCTGGACTGGAGGAATCACAAGCTGGAATCTAGATTGCCGGGAGAAATATCAATAACCTCAGACATGCAGATGACACCACCCTTATGGCAGAAAGTGAAGAGGAGCTAAAAAGCCTCTTGATGAAAGTGAAAGAGGAAAGTGAAAAAGTTGGCTTAAAGCACAACATTCAGAAAACGAAGATCATGGTATCCGGTCCAATCCCATCACTTTATGGGAAATAGATGGGGAAACAGTGGAAACAGTGGCAGAGATGAAGAAACAGTGGCTGACTTCATTTTCTTGGGCTCCAAAATCACTGCAGATGGTGACTGCAGCCATGAAATTAAAAGACGTTTACTCCTTGGGAGAGAGGTTATGACCAACCTAGACAGCATATTCAAAAGCAGAGACGTTAATTTGCCAACAAAGGTCTGCCTAGTCAAGGCTATGGTTTTTCCAGTGGTCACGTATGGATGTGAGAGTTGGACCATAAAGAAAGCTGAGCGCCAAAGAACTGATGCTTTTGAACTGTGGTGTTGGAGAAGACTCTTGAGAGTCCCTCGGACTGCAAGGAGATCCAACCAGTCCATCCTAAAGGAGATCAGTCCTGGGTGTTCATTGGAAGGACTGATGTTGAAGCTGAAACTCCAGTACTTTGGCCACCTGATGTGAAGAGCTGACTCATTTGGAAAGACCCTGATGCTGGGAAAGATTGAAGGTGGGAGGAGATGGGGAGGACAGAGAATGAGATGGCTGGATGGCATCACCGACTCCACGGACATGAGTTTGAGTAAACTCTGGGAGTTGATGATGGGCAGGGAGGCCTGGTGTGTTGCAGTCCACGGGGTCGCAGAGAGTCGGGCACGACTGAGCGACTGAACTGAAGAAGAAGAGGCACCAGAGCTGTCCCTCCAACAGGTGGGGACACAGAGGAAAGGCGGTCACCCGTCAGCCAGGAAGCTGGCCCCACCAGACACAGAATCTGCCCACCGCAGGATCTCAGACTTCCAGCCTCCAGAACTGTGGGAATAAGCGTCTGTTGTTTAACCTGTGTGCACACATCTGTTTTACAGTTTATATATATATATGGGCTTCCCAGGTGGCGCCAGTGGTAAAGAACCCGCCTGCCAAGGGACGAGACAAAAGAGACTCAGGTTTCATCCCTGGGTTGCAAAGATCCCGTGGAGGAGGGCATGGCAACCCACTCCAGTGCTCTTGCCTTGCCGGGGTCCAACCCCGGTGGATTCAGGGTAATTCGAAGGGGAGATGGAATTGGCGTCCAAGGAAAAATCTTATTTAATTACAGATGTAGAGAGAGATTGGAAACAGATAGTGTAGTAGGAAATATTAGTGGAGAAAAAGAGGCTGAATAACTTGGTTTACGTGGGATACCAATAAAATTCCAAGACAAGGAATTTGCACCATCTACGCTGGGCCACCGGCGCCACTTGAATCTCGGAAGGTGCCCCTCCTTGGCCTCCTTCTCACGTGGAACTTAAAAGCCGGGGCAAGTAAGTAGATGTGGCGGGCACCCATGCTCCAGATGGGAATTCAGCCAGAAAAACGGGGAGCAAGAAAGAAACGACACGGGGGAATCAGTCTTTCCAGAAACTGATCCGAGTTCTTTATTTTTTAGGTTTGCTTATATAACTTTTATTACACATAGAGCTAAATGGAAATTTTAAAGTCCACACGGGGGTCAACAGTCCTGACCTTTATCAAAATCAGGTGCTTCACAAAAATGTATACATAAATGTCTTAGGGGTTTTACATCATCTTCTGGCCATGAGGCCTGCTGACATTTTATGGTCCTTTCTTTCTGATAACCAAAAAACCTATTTTTTCCAAGGGTGTTTTTTTCTTAAACCAGGCACCACCCTCTGAAGGTAGCAGATAAAGTTGCATTCTTATAGGGTGAGGGTGTAGTGGGTTACAACTAAGAAAGGAATTTATTTAACCTAAGGTTAACATGATTAATCTTAAAGGTTAATACTTACTTCTCCTATATGCTAGTTATATTCATTATAAGGGCAGGGAATATGGAGATTTAGCAGCAAACACCAGCCCAACAAATGAAAACCCTTCACCAATGTTCCCCTTAAGATCTATTTAGTCTTAAGATAGTGATAAAGTTACATTTTTGCATAGCAAAGATACAGTGATTTATAACAAAGTACAGTGATCTATAACAGAAGAGAAAATTAACTCAAAAAGTCTAAGTATTGCTAACATCAAAAACTACTATATTTCCTTTTCTATATTCCAAATACATTAATATATTCCCAGGTGCCTAAGGATATGGAGGCCTGGCGGCAATCATTGACTCAACAATGAGAAAAGCCCTATGCTAATTAAGATTTTCAAAAAACTCCAAACTCTCTGTGCTGTTTATGGTTGAGAGGTTGTCACACAAGCTAGTCTGTCAGCAGAGAGGTGACCTGAGACACCCTTGTCACACCCAGGGCAGGGAATTAGCAGCAATTATTGGCACAACAAATGAAAAACCCTTCACCAATATAATTCCTAACCAACCCACTATACCAATAATTTCTAACTCCCCAAAAGAATCTGCCTTTAGTAAGTCTAAAACATCTTGTGCCTTCATGATTGGGAGGCTGTAAATAATCACATGTGGCCGGAAGAACCTGTACAGGCAGGCTAGATAACCTTCAGAGGAGTTCATAAGTTGAAACACTCTTGTCACGCCCAGGAATTTTTATTGACTTGGAGCTGTAAGTTAACGCCTTCTCCGAGAGAGGTAATGGGGGTCAGCCCCCGGAAAGTCAGAGGTATAGGTGAGAGCATGAGACAGTAAAGTAGGCAGACCCTGGTTTTGGGGGTAGATGCTCGGGAACAGGGGGTTTCCTGAGGCTCGATCCGCCTTTGCGTATGCCAAGCCTCCTTCCTCATGACCTTTGCCATGGGCAGAGTTCCTCACGGCCACTTGGACCCTGGCAACTGGCGCCCGAACAGGAGCCACTTGCGTGAGGAACCCTCACGCTTATTCCCAGACTGTGGGAATAAGCGTCTGTTGTTTAACCTGTGTGCACACATCTGTTTTACAGTTTATATATATATATGGGCTTCCCAGGTGGTGCCAGTGGTAAAGAACCCACCTGCCAAGGGATGAGACAAAAGAGACTCCGATTTCATCCCTGGGTTGCAAAGATCCCGTGGAGGAGGGCATGGCAACCCACTCCAGTGCTCTTGCCTGGAGAATCCCATGGGCAGAGGAGCTTGGCCTGGGTTACAGTCAATGGGGTTGCAAAGAGTCGGACACGCCTGAAGTCACTTAACACGCATACGTATACACAAAGGTCTGGCTGGGACGGCAGATTACAAACGGACCAAAGTCAGATGAACTAGCCGTTAAAAAACTGAAGAAATAGATTAGGTCCCAGAATAAGACTGGGAGACACCGAGAGTCACAGTAACATGTAGAATTGCCTTTGGCATCCATCAGAAATGGTCCGACCTTGCTCACATCCTGTGGTTCAACCGATATGTATATATCGAAGCTGTTACCGGAGTAGCTTCATTTGTTTGACACCCAGCAAGCAGTCAATCCTAAAGGAACTCAACCCTGAATACTCACCGGAAGGACTGAAGCCGAAGCGCCAATACTTTGGGCACCTGATGCAAAGAGCTGACTCACTGGAAAAAAAAAAAAACAGATGCTGGGAAAGACTGAAGGCAGGAGGAGAAGGGGATGACAGAGGATGAGATGGTTGGATGGCATCACTGACTCAGTGGACATGAATCGGAAGCAAACTCCGGGAGAAAGGGAAGGACAGATGACCCTCACAGGGTATAGTCCATGAGGTCGCAAAGAATTGAACACAACTTAGATCCTGAACACAATCTGCCAAAGCAAACTGCAATGCTGAGATCTGCAGCAGACAAAGAGCTTATTCACAAGAGTTGGACGATAAAGACGGCTGAGCGCCGAAGAATGGATGCTTTTGAACTGTGGTGTTGGAGAAGCCTCTTGAGAGTCCCTTGGACTGCAAGGAGATCTAACCAGTCCGTCCTAGAGGAGATCAGTCATGAATATTCACTGGAAGGACTGTTGCTGAAGCTGAAGCTTCAGGCAATACACGTACAAAAACTTGGCAACTGAACAGCAGCGTTAGTTGAATGTATTGACCTGATGAGCCCCGTTGCTTGCCTGTCCCCAAATGTGCTCACTCCCACTCCTGGTCTGGCTAATGAACTTCACTCCAGTTCCCTGGTGTTTGGATACAAGGCAGGAAGGTTTTTCAACTAACTTAATTTTCATTCTGGAAGTTAGAGCCTCTTGGAAGCCAAAGTATCGGCATGATGTTATGGAAAATTTTTTGTTTGGAACCAAGGAAAGCAGCGTTGAAAGGAAAAACAAAAAAAAGCAAAGTCATCATAATGAATCAGAGAAGTCTTCAAAATGTCTCTCTGGAGAAACATAAAGAAAAAAAAAACAAAAACTCCAAGCCTGCCATTCAGAGAGCAGCGGTGCCAAAGATGACGGCTGATGGTGGGGACTCAAGTCTCTCACTGATCAAATGTGCCCAGCTTCCAGAAGCTTCTAAAAAAGAGAACGTATCAGCCATGGTGCAGTGCAGTTGTCAGAGGTCGGAGATTTGCCAGGTAGGGTCTTTCTTTTGAAGGTACTTGGGATGAAGTGGAAAGCTCCCAGGGAAGGGTCTTTGGAATCTGCCAGGAAGTACATGGTTCCTTCACTGAGAGGCTGACTTACCTCAAGGTGCCAAAATGGCTGCAGGAGCTCCAGCATCCCTTTCCTCCCTAAGAAGGGTCCCAGAAGTCCTCTTGTTTACAACCGCCCAAGGTCCACACCCTCTACTGGCCTCAAGACTGTGATAATTGGCAGAGTGAAAAGCCTGGAAAGTGAGAAGCGGAAAAAGATACAGAGAGAAGTTTGCAAGGCCGTGTGGGTCTCTCCGGGCTTCCCAGGCAGCTCAGTGGTAAAGAACTCGCCTGCCAACGCAGGAGATGAAGGCTTGATGCCTCGGTCAGGAAGATGCCCTGGAGAAGGGCATGGCAAACCACTCCAGTATTCTTGCCTGGAGAATCCCATGGACAGAGAAGTCTGGTGGGCTACAGTCCCTGGGGTTGCAAAGAGTCAGACATTGCAGGGGAGGGGAGGCGGAGGTGGGGAGGCGGAGGTGGGGGGTGGCTCCCTGACTGAGCAGTCAATCCCTGTTAACTATAAAAAAGTAACACTTCCACAGGCCGTTTTTCTGTTTTCCTGTCCCCTGCCCCCCCACCCCCAACATGATTACATTATGTAACTGCAATCTTGTGTGTGTTGGGCTTTCCACTGGCCAAGAAAAAGAACCACCATTCTCCGCGCCTCCAAAGTGTTTGTTCAGCTGTCAAGGAGTCCTGGGGTGTGTGTGGGTCATTGCATCTCTCGAGC